>VUQI01014984.1:20196-33270 GCA_015106735.1 Paratilapia polleni
CCCCCCAGTTAAGCAGTGTTTTTCACAATCCCCCAATGACCTTGACAGGAGGTCTAAATGTTTCCAGGATCATAATACTACTAACAGATATGAGGAACACTGGGGAAACTACAATAACAGTAAGGCAACACACAATAGTATGGTCAGAAAGGATGAAACCTATCTTACTAAAGACTTAATATAATTAATATATAGTGTTTTAAACCATTTTAGCTCAAAAGGAACACTTGCTCTGTAGATTAGAAAGAGGTCTAAGATAGAGTGATGAGGTTGTCCCTTTGACTCTCTCAGCAAACCCAGATCTTGATTATTTCTGTTTGATTTCATCAAATCTACCTGGCTGTCTTTCTGTAGTCTGAAGCCATCTACAGCATGTCTCAACAAGATTGAAAACCGAGTGCAGTCGTGGCAGGTGCCAATTTTGAGTTTAGCTCAAGTGCAGAGGGAGAAAAAAAAATAAAATAAACTGAAACAGAAAATAAACTGAAAAAGAAGTTGATCTAAACAACTGGAGGGAGCTACTGTAGCTGCCAGAATCAGACCATACCTAGCTTCAAATCACTTTAGCTGCCTTAGATCGCTCCAGCTGGGTTTGTTTACCATTTCAAAGAACACAAGTGGTAATTGTCTAACCATTTTCCAGCACTCAGACTTTTTTCTATATGTGTGAATATTCTATTTTTTCCCAATACCTTCTGAGCAGTTTTGGCCGGGTTTGCGAGCAGATAACTAAATACAAAAGAGTCTTTCTTGCCAATAAGTGGCTACCTAGATAAGTCCAGATATGTATGAGCTGCAGTGACAGAGAAGCCTGATGTCTGATAAGATTGTGATCCTTACACCTACCAGAGGGATAGATAAAAAGCATTAGTCACATCAAAAGCAGCAGTGTTGTTTCAAGGTGACTGAGGAGAGATACATAACACTAATAGCTTCATCTTAGTGTATTGGAAGAATCCAGGTTTTTACAATCCACTCCTATTTAATCATCAACATCAACACAAAGCTGCGCACATTTATCCTATGACACTTTGAGATTTGACTCATTTTCTAGGAAATGCCATTGAGAAGATACTGTTTGCTAGTTTAAATAAACAAACCAGCAATGAGGAGTGATTTTTATCATGCAAGCGCCTCCTTCGGTCATCGGCATGAATCGCATGCTTTAAAAATGAGATGTAGACAGTGATGAGAGAGTGTAAGGTGGATACAGGTCAGATCTACTCGGAATCACCCTCAACTCTTTAAAGTAGAGCCTGTGCAGGATCATCTACGCAACTCTTTTGCAACCATTACTCCAGCGCAGCATAAAATATGAGCAGTGTTTAAACTGGCTTAATGTTCAGTTGTAAATAAATGCCACATGTGAGAAGTCACAAGCATTTTGACTGAAATAGACTGATCAAAACAAGATGCTAAGACATGGATTCATTCCCTGTGTAAAATTATACTGTCTCCCTTCATGTTACAGAGGTGTTGCCAATTTTATATGAAAGTTAAAGCCTGCTTGAATGATGCCATTTGCAAATTATGGTATCCATATCATTGAGTCATATTTGCATTCTGGCTAATCTCACATCTGTTCTCTCCCACTCTGTGCTCATATATACTGTATTTTAATGCAGCCAAATTCCCAATAAAGCAGATCTCATCTGCATAGTTTTATTTTTCTGCAATCAGACAACAGAACAAACTTGAAGCAGTGACAAAAATGTGGCACCAGCCAGCAGATACTTCCAGGCCATTTCCAAGCTGCTGCCCTGCACAGCTTAAATCCTGACTTTATATCCATACCATCTGACAAAAATCAGCATACACATAGGTTAGAGACAACCACTGTTATGTGACTTCAGTAATATTTACATGCATAATGAAAAAAGGTTAGTTCACATGTGCAGCTCATTTATGTTGATGTCAGCTGCCATGCGGTCAACTGAATGATCTGCTATCACTTACTGTACAGAACAGATGCAGACGGATGTGAGCCCGGTGTGAAAAAGCGAAACCTCACAGTCACTGGGCAGCACTTGGATTTCTCTTCTAACAAAAGTGTGACCAAAAACTTTTACTTTTCATTACCTGTAGATGCTTTTTTGGAAAAAAAAAAAGTAGCCAAAGGGGTCTGAAAAGTCAGTAAGTAACGCTGGCAGGTGTGAGGAGAGCTTCTGAGCAAGTCTGGCCAGGTTTTCTCACAGATACCTAAATAAATAAACATCTTTCTTGCAGAGAACTCTAGATATCACCTGCAGTGACAGAGGATCCTGATATCTGATAAGATTGTGCATCCAATAACATAGCTGACAGCAGTTACCATTCTATTGCTCTCCCTAGTCAATAACAGAGTCAGTAAATATCTGTATCACTTGCACAGGGCTTGAGCAAGGCCAATGCAAATGCAATTCATGACATTTTTAGTATTCTGTCTTTTCATGTACACTTGGGTCCACCGCTGTTCATAAAAATACCCTCTTACTTAGAGGAATCCCTGTTGATAAATGTAAATACATTTGACCTCATTTGCCAAGCACTGAAGTGTCTCCAAGTCAGTGTGACAAGCTCCTCTGAATAAATAAGAAAAGCTGACTTTTCATCCTTATTATTTTTGCTCAGATGATGCATCAGCTCGTCTCTTATAAGCATGATATTAGCACCTGATGTACTTTGTCTGGATAAACGAACAGCAAATTAACATTTGCTACAGGCAAATATAGCTTTAAAGAATATGAAATGCCAAGTATTTAGGGAGGTTTGCAATAATTATATGTGCTAAACTGCATACTTACTAACAGCTACAGAGTCATTTTATAATAATTTTACAAACGCTAAGGGTTAATTTTTTTAATTCATAACACTAATAGTAAATGCTGATGCAAACCTCTTCACCTTCTGTTAGCAGCTTGTCCCTTTTTCTAAGAATCTCATGATGTCTTGTTCTTTTTCTCCCACTTTATTTGTCTCACCTCTCCAAGCTCCACGACTGTAAATCTACTGCATGACTGCATAACTTGCAGGTTTCCTCAGCTGTGGGAAAGAACTTGTTAAAAGCCACCTTAATCACAGCAATCATTGCAGCTGCTTTATAATACAGTGACACAAGTGATCCTTACACCTACCAGAGGGATAGATGAAAAGTATTAGTCACGTCAAAAGCAGCAGTGTTGGTTCAAGGTGACTGAGCAGTGACACATACCACCGATGGCTACATTTTAGTGTGGGCTGACTGCAATAATCCAGATTTCTACAGTCCAACCTTATTTAATAAAGGCCATTTTCACACTGTTAATTACCATCAACAAAGAGTTATGTACATTTCTCTTACAATGACACTGAGATCTGACTCATTTACTAGGAAATGTTGTCGAGAAGACGCTGTTTGTTAGTTTATACAAACAATCATGTAGAACCATGCTAGCACTTCCCTCGGAATAGAAACCACTCATTGGTATGAATCACATGCTTTCCCACGACAAGATGTAGACAGCGATAAGAGAGTGCAAGGTGGCAGCAGGTCAGATCTATTGACATGCATCCACATTTCTACAGATACAACAGGGCCTGTGCAGGGGCTTCTATGCCAGTATTCATGCAACTCACCGCAACTTCACCTCAGCATAAAATATGAGCAGGGAACAGCTTATTATGTCTGGTTCAGCTAGCCTACAGGCCAGGAGGCATTCTGTGATTATAATACTAAATCAGAATCTCAAAAAGCCATGACTCAGTAAGTATACTGAAACTTTATGTCAGCCCTCCACAATGCAGCAGAGATGAAATACAGAGGACTTTACAGTCTAGCCTTGAAATGTGTTTCCATATGTATAACTGTGAGCTAACCAGGCAAGACTATAGCACTTCACTAACTGCCAAAGCAGAAAATAGGGAGAGATATTGCTGTCTGTATCTAGAGGAGGCAATCAATGCTTTGAATCTTAGAAGACAGAATACTGAGTAGGCAACCGAGCACACACATACACACACAGACTCGCAGGTCGCCAGAGAGAGACAAGCAACACACAGAAAAAAAATGTACCCATATACACAGCTGAAGCAATGCTTCATCTGAGGGTGTAAGCATACACATCTCTCATTCCCACTCTCTCTGACCCTGTGTACCGGCCTTTGTGAAGGGAAGCCAAGAAGCAGCATGCTCTCACAGATAATGTGCGTAAGCGGATGCAGCCCATCTCAGGATCCTCCACAGCTCAGGCGTAATGCTCCTCCTGTGCGTTAACAACCACTTAAAGGCACATTCACTACGCCTGCATGACGAGCCACTTTCATCGGCTCCGCTCACCCCGAGCAGCTCACTTGTTTGTTCTGATGAAAAATAAAACACAGGCACAGCGCGGTTCATTTGTAAGCACGGCTAACAAAGGCTGAATTAAGACTCTACAAACTAGGTCTCAAATGTGCCTTTTGAGCTACGCAGATACCTGTGTGAAAGGCTGTAAAGTTGGCGCCGCATTACCTGCCTAATTATTTAAATATGTAGGTTTATCTGTAAGCCTTGCTTGAAGAATTGCTTTGTCATGGCACAATGTTGAGAAACCAGAGTTATCATTATTAGAGGATTAACTTGGGTCCCTCATACTACAACCTTCCTGTAGAATGGATTAAATTTTTAATCACTAAGCCCCATCTAAATTTTTAAACATAAAAGAAATCCAGCAAGCAGCAGGTGCAGACGCTCCTCTGAGCCTGAGAACCACTGTGACCCTCCATTAATTACAAAGCTTATTTACAATCAATAAAGTGTCCTTTAATGGGGCCGGTGATGGCAAAGGCCAGTGTTGCAGTGCGTCCAATAGGATTTATCTCTTGTTACCCTGGCCTCCAAATTAAAACTCATCGAAGAGGAAACCACACAGACACAATCATAGAATTAGTGAGGACACATGCGTCCCAGGGGAGTGCTCTTACTGTGATTACCTATAACACAGATGTTACTGCAGACACAAAGGAGAGGGAGGATTTCAATTGAAATGGATGGAAATTGTATTGTTTTAAAAACACAGTTCCTCAGTGCTCATCAATCAAACTAAATCTTTCAGATATGTGAGCGACCAGGAAATTTTAGGGTAAAATCCATTTTCTCTTTAAACATATAATAAGACTTGTCCTAAAAAGGGTAATTAGGAGTCTCCCATGAAAGAAATACAGCTGAATTTTGCTCTGCCAAGGGAGAAAATCTTTTTAGTGGACAAAGCACAGTGAAGCAAACAGTCTGAGAATGACAAATGGTGACTGCCCTGAGGGACACAACTTTCTTCAAGCAATTACAGTACGATCCTGCGGTCTGACTGGGAAACATAAATGCCAGACCCTAATCAACAAGGACAGGCCTCAGAGAAAGCATACATTCAGAATATTTATCTTGTGAAAGCTGGATAATTGAAGCCGAGTCATCCACAATCAATTGTTTTTTTTCCCCACTTCTTTTGCTTTCAAGGTCCAGGGAGAAGTAAGGTGAAGATGGTGGTAGCCGGCAGATGGACTTGTTCATTAAAAAAAAATCCTGCTGCAGAGGTGAGTCTCTAAATGCAGGAGAAAATACATTCACACTAAAAAAGAAGGAATAAAGCTACTCAGGCTGAAAGCTCGTTCAGTCAGAGCCTCCTCCCTTATCTCACCAGCAGCAGACACCCTGCAGCATCAGACAGGGATAAATCATACCCCCATCTCCAGTTTGAGGATGGCCAGGGGAGCAAAGTTTCATAAATCACACTGATATCAATAAGGGGAAGTGTCAGAGCCCAGCACACAAGGTGAGAGTTCCACAAGGCAATGCAGAAACCACTTAAGGCTGCTAGTAACAGAGTTTCACTCCTGCCCAGCGATAGATTATTTATTAATCTAGATTAATGCCTCGGCACTCATTGCTGCAGGGGAAGGTGGTGATATCTGTATCACAATGCACCACAGAAGGTTTGATCAGTCACAGATGAGACAGTTATGAATTCCACTGTGGACAATATGAGGTGTGAAAGCTTCTCGTCTTTAACTACTTCAGAAGTGTATCAAATTGAGAGCTATTTACTATTGTTACTGACCAATAATCTAAAAGTAAAACCATTTAAACTAAGTGATGCTTCCACAAAATGTAAAATTTAGTTAAGTGCAATTGTCAAACAGCAATCTCCAGTGCCAATGAGGAAGCGCCAAAAACTGCAGTTCCTCCAATGGCCACCTGAGGCCGCCTCCAAAAGTGAGTCAGTCCCCATGGACTCCTATGTTAAAGAGCCCAACTTTACAGCAGGGAAAAAAAAAGAAAGAAAAAAAAAAAAACATGTTTGCAGCTTGGTACAAAAACCATTTTAACCTCTACAGCTAATCTCCCGCTTTCATGACAACTGCACAGGGGTTGAATTTTTATCCAACTCACCCTTTTTTTTTTTGTCAGGCTTAAAGTTTTGCATTACTGCTGGTCACTAAAAAGGCCTCTTTGAGATACTACCTGGATGCTGACACAGGCTGCTAGGCCTCACATCAGCTAATTTGAGTCATAGAACTGGACTTCTTGACTGTATCTGTGATATCGGTGCCTTAAGAAGAATTTTTAATACAATTCTCTGACAAATATTACAGTTTAATGCACAGATAATTAGACTAACACACCATCCAAGAAATCTGTGCTACAGAGTGAAATTCTAGTATTATTTTTATATAAATGCTAGCATGAATTAGCAGATATCTATACAGTCTATGGACTGGCTGACATCCTAGCACATCACCTTTGGTCACACATATGGTCACTTCTGGCTCCAAAAAACAGAGATGGTAACCCACAAACCAATACATACAGGCCTAAACATCCATCCACCCATCCTCTGCTGCTTATTGGGGTCCAGGTCATGAGGGCAAGAGTCTAAGCAGAGACACTCAGACCTCCCTGTCTCCAGTCACCTCCTCCAGTTCTTTCTGGGAACACCGAGCCATTCCCAAGCCAGCCAAGAGATGTAATCTCTCCAGCATGTCCTGGATCTGCTCCAGGGCCTCCTTCCCGTGGTACATACCTGAAACACCTCACCTAGGAGGTGCCCACAAGGCACCCTGGTCCGATGTCGAACCACCTCAACTGGCTCCTTTCCATGTGGAGGAGTAGCCCCTCCCGAGTGGCCGAGCTCCTAGACCCATCTCTGACAGCCCAGGCACCCTACGGAGGAAGCTCATTTCTGCGGCTTGTATCCGTGATCTTATTCTTTTGGTCACTACAAACAGGTTGTAGCCATAGGTGAGGGTGGGAACACATAGACCATCAAATCAACAGCTTGGCTTTCAGGGTCAAATCTCTCTTTACCACAACAAATCATTACAGCATGTGCATTACTATAGACCCTGCACAAATCCATCTATCAGTCTCCCGCTTCACTCGCCCCTTATTCGTGAACAAGACCAAGATACCCGAACACCTCCACTTGGGGCAGCAACTCATTCCCAATGCTCAGTGAGCACCCATCCATAAAAAACTATAAACAGAACCACTGACAAAGAGCAGCCCTGGCGGAGTCCAACACCCACATGTACACATTTTTTTAAAAACACAGTTTCTATGTTAAAAAAAATTACTTGAACTTACAGATTCTTTTTTTTTTTTAACCAAACTAAAAACCACTTAAAGAGTTTTGTGGTGTTTATCAAATTAAGGTTGTTTTTGTTAATGCTGCATACTGTACAAAGTATTGCAACACCTCTTCCACTGTCATACTGGTCAGAGATTAATAAAAGCTTACCCTTACATGCTAAGTATATCCACTTAGCTGCACAAATCTAATGGATGGTTTAACCAATTTTTTTTTTTTTGCACTGGCTCATTATGAGTCATTGAGCTTCACAGCTACTGGGCTAGCTAGTTACGAGGTGCTAAGTGAAACTCAGTAAAGGGAGCTGAAGAGCCCTCTGCATCCACAATCCACCAAAGCACCAAGTCTTATACACTGTTATGACAGGCCTAAACAACATATAGTAAATGTCAGCGTCTATGACAGGTAAGAAAAAAATATTAAAGACTTTTTTTGAATGAAATGTAAAACTTTTTAAATAACCTCTAAGGTTTTTTTTTTTATGAGAGAACTAAACTGAGTGCCTTTTGGAGGCTTAAAGACTTGCAGATACTAAAGTGATCTACTTTCCACTGGCACAAATTACATGCATTTAACTGCATTTTGACCCATGACCCCAACCCATTATAGTAATGAAGCAACAATATTTGGCCCAAGTTTCAACTGCATTTAAATGGAGACATCTGCATATGAAAGATACTTCTCTCTTCTCAAATTGTGGGTCCCCACAGGTTCACTTTACAGTCCAATCAGCTCAGGTCCTCCCCTCTGCCCCCGATGCATCCATCAGTGTGTGATAGAGAAAGTGCTGTATGTATAGAACATACATGAATGTGTACGCAAATGTGTGAATGTGGCTTGTAGCGTGAAGTGCTTTGAGTGGTCATGTGCAGTCCAGTTTACCATTTACACGGCCCACATATAGCCATGTGAGTTATCATGTGCTTTGGCTGTGTCGTGTCCCTGCGGGGAAACAGAAGTCCACACACAGGCCAACTGTCACGCAGTTTCATTACCAAACCTATGCCCAGTTTAAACCAGCTAAAACCTCTTTCGCTCTCTCGTTCAAATCCGTTCAAAGGAAGCGGCTGAAATAGCTTGTCAACCTTTATCAGAGTCAGAGAGAGCCAAATGGAGGAGAACATAATTCAATGCCTTTTACTTTCCCGTTTGTTTTAGAAGATGTTTGGGCAAGACCAAATAATGGGATGGAATACTGTTAGCTATGCAGGCAGGTGTAGAATTTTCCCCTAGCCACGCTGAGGACAGAAATAAATAACAAACCCTATTTATTCTCTCAGAGCTGCAGTTTTTTAAAGTTCAGTTGCATGCCTTCTTTGTGATCTCTTTAACAGGTTGACAGTGCAGAAGTAGGTATTTGTCAGAGATAAATGAAAAAGCATTTTTCTCTGCAGACATCAAAATGACAGCAGCAGAGGTCTGATTTTAAAAGGTTGTGAATGTGCTACTTTAATACTACCTTGCTCTTGTGTGGTCGCTTCTGTGAACAACAACACAAGACTGAGTGGCTGAGCAGCAGTGTGACCTAACCTTCACAGAGAGCAGATAGAAAGAGAGAGAGAGAGAGAGAGAGGTAAAGGAGGAGGAATGAGCTTCATGGGATTTTCCTAATTGTGATGTTAAGGGTAATGGGATTATTCTGATATATAGACTTAGTGAAGCTAACAAGGTTAAATACGTAAGCGTGCATTCCTATAATTTTACCATTTTCACAACAAATGAAGTTAGATGATGCTAAAAGGTCAAACACAGTGTTAAATATGGTATTTGCCTGGAGAGACGGATGGTTAAATGAGACAGTTTAATTAATCCCACTGACTGCAGCTTCCCCTTCTTCATCCTGCCTCTTCATTCAGAGACCTCACTGCTACACCTGCTGGCCATTGAGGAGTGCTGCTGCTCCAACACAAGCATTGAAATGACTGAGCAGAGGTGCCAGGAGATGTATTAATGAAACGATACATCTAAACCTAATCTAAATAATAGCCTTTCATCTTTGTTTCTGACACATGACACTGATGTGTCCATCATCTATCCTGTAGAATACACAAGAAAATTTTGTTTTGCATAAATCCTCCATTTGTATGCCCGTAGCGCCTTAATCATGTTCAAGCAAACACATCAGGGCTTCAGGAAGAAGAATGGCTGGATGTTTGACAGGCATCTTAAAGGGGCAAATAGAGTCATGACATGAGGAGGGAAGGTCATTCTGCAGACGGCCACTAAAGCCAGGTAATCAACATTGGCAGAAGTGCACATTTGCATTGAGATGGAGCCATTTAAAATCAGTCAGTGTCTCTGGTCTGTGCAGGCACTCAAATTAAACTGTAAGAATTAAATCGGCTGAGGTGCTGTATCATCCCCTGTTCTCCCTCATTCCTCAGTTCCCAGTTAATCATGGCTTAGATTTACATCAGGCTAGGATCTTCTTGTGTGCTCCAAGTGACATTTGAAAGATGGAGCCATTGATGCAATTACACTCCATGCAACAACAGCACAACAGAGTAAATAAATGATTTTTGTGGCAGCTGTATAAAATTTGACATTTTATGTTGTTTTTCAAAAAAAAAAAAAAAAAAAAAAATCACAGTAAATCAATTTGATGCTGATTAACATCTACAGGTTTACTGTGCCAACTGGTTTGTGCTGAAAATTAAGTAGGCTGAAAACTAGCCTGGTAGTATGACACACTAAAATGCACAAAAAACCCCACATCAGCTGACATAAAAAGGACCTTAAGGTAGCTGCTGCTTTATTACCTGTCCTGAAGGCCTGCCTTTAAAAAAAAAGATGTTTTTAAGAACTTCAATATTCTTTAAATGATCCAATTACCAATCACTGAAGAACCACAGGGCAGGGAATTACATGCCAAAAGAGTGAATAAAAAGAGGGGAACAAATCTACGCAGTTATGTTAAAATGAAAAGATATTAAGAACATTGATAGTTGATCAGCAGCAAATAATCAAAACAGTCACAGTGAATCAGTGCTGTAAAAGCAAAAAACATTACCAAAGAGGTGTGAACACTCTTTTAAAGGCCTTATAAATGAAAGCATAAAATGGCTATGATAACTCCTAATAAAATTCCCCACACATCGTGTCCTGGCTCAGCTGTCACATGGATCCAGTGCCAGCCTGAAGCTGGTTTCACACAGAATTAACCAACACTACTTCTGTCAGCTCTCTCTGCTTGACATGAGTAGGCCTCAAATGATATCCAAATGTGTTAATTTGGCCACTTCAAGGGGAAGTGCTAAACAACCAAGTAGCACAAGTTCCAGCTGACTCTTATTTCAAGTTGATGCGGGCATCCAAATGAAATTCTTTTTCTTAAAAAGCTTGACAACATGTCACTTAGCCGGAGGCCTGTTAAGGCCTTGTAGTAACTTTGTATCTCTGCGTACCAGAGCCAGATAGTGTTGGACTTCCTTGCCTTAGGCTATTGTGTATGAAGTGCAGCTTAGTGGTTGATAGGCTTAGCATGGCTTCTAAGTGGAGTAAAGCCACGAGGGGACTTACTGGTTTCCTTCATGAATCCACAGAGTTACAAAGGTCTTCATCTGAGAAAAACTTTAAAGTGTATAGAGAAGCTTTATTGGAGAACACCACAGTGAACCCTTTGCACAGATATCTGAGGCTGGATTGCACTGCAGACAACACGTTAAAGCTTGCACACCACTATGACTTGCAAAGGTTATTTACTTAAACCCGCATGGCTGTCTGCTGTTAGAAAATGGAACAGTGCCATATTAAAGATGTTGTGACGCTCAAACTGAGTGATTTCACAGTCACCATCTTGGTGTTTCTCAATCAGATGTAATGAACGAGGGGTAGATCTGACTGAGAAAATGAGGGCCAATGAGCACTCATACGTTAGCGTCTTGTCAGTCACATAGTAGTCCCACCCTACAGCATACCCTGCTTATCATCCTTTTTGACTCTAATGGGGACCATATTTAAAAAAAAAAAAATGAAAGCCATCTTGTACTAAATAAAATTTGAAATTGAAGACAGCATTTACAGAGGTTATAAATGAAGCATGATCATATTAACATAAACTCCTATATCCAGACTTCTTTTTGCACCCAGAGGAGTCACCCCCTGCTGGCTATTAGAAAGAAAGCAGGTTTGGTTTAAGGCACTTCTGCACTGGCTTCACATTTCAGACCCTTGTCATACAAAGTGTATGATTGCAAAGAAAACAAACAAACAACTGAATGCACCAAAAACATTTCTGAATTAGGGAAAAGAAAAAAGTAGTTAGGACTCAATGTCAAGAAAAGTTTTTCTTCAACTAGAACAAACATGGTGATAAAGATAGCAGATTAATTTCAGCCCCAATACCAAAAAAGAATGTCAATTTTGCAAAATCTTCCACCACCCCCCTACTTTTGCCATGCTATATGAAGCACTGGATAATAATTGTAAGGAACAAAACTGTCCAATATGTACATAATTCATGGGGGATACAGAGCTGATTCGTTTAAACCATGAAACAAAAATTTCCATTGAGTGCTGTATAAGACAACAGACACAAAAACAGTCATCCCTGATTGTCAGGTAGCTGAAGGTGAAGAGAAACCTGACAATGAAGGTAAAATTAAGTGTAGATCTTTATTTTTGGCATCCACAGATAGTGCCGGTTACGTCAAGAAAACCCACAAAGAGTCCATGTGCGGTATCCAACATGTCCCAGGGGTATAGGTAGAAAGTTATCAGAGACAGAGAGCGAGGTTATGTTTCAAAACCACAGGACAAGAACAGAACCGATCAATAAGGCAATGCCATTTAACACAACAGTAGGAGAGAGACAGAAAGAGTCACTTAGGTATGTCAAAGGGGTACTCATGATGACATTTGGTGCCGGCCAAATTAGTTTCTCCCATTTGCTGGGCTTATCCACTCACAAATAAGGCAGAAAAACAGATCCAATTGTCAAAAGTGATTGTTGACAACAGCCTCTGTTTTGTTCATGTCTGGGGAAATAAGTCTGCAAATTACACTGGCGTGGATATAAACGGGGCTCCACTGAAGCAGTGACTGAGATAGGAGATGAATTCCTTTTTCCTGATGAATTATGTATTGTTCCACTTTTGTATCATCGCGTACACCACCACCATGTTCATGTTCACTCTGTAGAGAACTTTGTGTCCACTGCGAATTAGCAGCACCTCTCTCTAATCTCCTTTCATCTCACCCACAGACAGGAAATGTGTATGAATTTAGCCTGCAAATGACTGTGAAAGACAGCCAGACAGATTGTAGGAATGTGGTGTCCTTTTTATGTATTCAGCAACAAAATATATAGCTCTACCACCAACTTAAAATTTGTTATTTGAACAGGATGTGTGCTTTAAATATTCTCAGGGGTATTATAAACCCCTCGGAACTTTTAATCCCTTTTGTCATCCAGACTATTAATTCCTGAGCTATCGACTTAATACCACACACACAAAAAAAAAAAAAAAAAAAAAAAAAAAAGGGGGGGCAAAAG
>VUQI01014984.1:33290-48542 GCA_015106735.1 Paratilapia polleni
AAAACAAAGAAAACACAAACAAAAAAAAAAAAAAAAAAAAAAAAAAGACATTAGTGGGCCTCACAAGGGTAATGGTACCTTCAGGGTTAGCATTTGTAACTATAAATCTAGCTTTGAGTAGAGCATACAAAGGATAGAAGGAAGTGTGGGAGGGAGAGAAAACATCTTAAATTATTCGCTCTTCCAGTTCATCCCACCACCAGGTCGCTGTCACAGGTTGGATTGACGTGCAGACATGGCAAACCAAGACCCAATTAGCACGTTAGCTAGCCCCTGACCTCTGACGGCAATTTGATGACTACCAATAAATGTCGGTTAGATCCCAGCCGCCATCACTATGTGTCACACTGGGTGGCTCAAGAAGATGGAGCTGCAGTTTACTCCCACACTCACACAGAAAAACAATCCAGGCTTCAAAGAAAATGGGAAATATTTTATTTATCAAGACTTTTGTGAAGACGCTGGCAGTCACGCATGTCAGTTTCACTTCAGCAGCAATGCATTAAGTAAGTTTAATTGAATGATACTTATAGGTAATTTCATTAAATGACTGATTGTTTTCTTGTCACGTCATAATTATTTATCTTTAGTTATTCAGACTGTTGGGTTGATGAGACTGTGTGGTGAGAATTAATGAGCTTTTATGCACAAGAAAAAGCATTTTCACTCTGTCTAATTGAAAATGAGGCAATGTGTTATTAACATGAATACGGCATTGTCTCTGGGCGATAATGTCTACTGAACAGCCGTCACACACAGCAGTCACTAACATATACAGTATATGTCTATGTGCGTGCATGTGTGCCTGAATGAGCCAAGTCTGATCAGTAAGAACAGCCAAAAACCCATAAGCTGAGGGTGCAGAAATATTATGTAGATGGAAACGTGTAGTGTCACCTCCAGTCCATCCCCTCTGCTGAAGGTCACAGGTCTTTCATCACACCTTATGCCATCCACATTAGCATGTCGATCCAGGCCTTGCCAACATCAGCAAAAGAAAAGGTTCCCTCTGGAGACAGACTGCGCCAACCTTACACAAACTGTCTGCACTGGGTCTAAATCAGGGGTTCTTGAGCATTTTGGGGACCCTATGGTCATTTTCCAGGGACTCCCTCATAATGCTAACATCAATTAAACATATGCTATCACTTATTGTGTCCCAACCATATTACAGCTTCAATTGGCATAAATGGTCCCCATCTGTAATGATGTTTTTTTTTAATAAATATTAGAGCACAATTTTTTATAATTTATAGCAATGTTTTGGAGGGCATCCCTTGGCTTTGAGTGTCAGACCCCTTGGGGTTCCTGGACCCCCCCTTTGAGAACCACGTGTTTAAAATAGTACAATCATGGGGCACCACTATAGCTCACTTGGTTGAGCAGGCAACCCATATGCCACCTCTTATTCTGCCCCGGACCATTTCCTGTGTGTTATTCCCCCTTACTCTCCCTACTTTGCTGCCTGCTCTCTACTGTCCCTGTCCAATAAAGGCTAAAAATGGGGATAAAATAATACATTTAATTCACATAATTTATGTTCCATTGTGTCATTTCAGTGCAGTGCGAGAGTCTCTAATGCATTTGCAGTCTTTTATGGTACTGCTAGTTTTTTTTTTCCTCATGTGCTCCCTGTCACCTGTGGCTCTCATGTGAGGAGAGGAAGGGGCAGAGTAGATAACCTAGTGCAGCATTTGCCATGTTGGAGGGCCCTGGGGGGAGGGATATGACCCCCCCTAACCCCTCCAAAGCAGTCAACCAAAGGGAAACATTGCCACTGATGACCCTGCTGGATTAAAGTCAAACTTCAAGTTTCTCCCATTGGAAGGCAAGCACCTTGCATTGCGGTGTGGGTGGTTGAGAAGCACATTTTGAAGCACTTTTTTATAACCTAAGATTAAAAGGTGGCAGGAAAGAGCAGACTTAACAGTCAAGATTATGCAGTAGCCAGTGGAGTTGATATAGAGGTCAATACAGAGGAAATAAAACTGCCTGCATGTTTGCCTAACTGATTATCAATTTCAAATCAATAGAGCTAGAAAAAAAAACCTACTACAATTTCCCTCGGCAGAAATCACAATTGATGTCTTTAAAATTTATCAGCTCAAGATCAGAATAAAAACAGGGTTTTTCCTTGCTCAGAATAAACCTCTGGGGGGCTCACTACACATGTAGTCTAAGCACAATTAGTCCCTGCACAGTAAAAGGAAATTGTTGTGAATTGGCACCATTTAAATAAAATGGAATTAAATAGCCTGTGTTACATGATTTGACATTTCAATGATAGTTCTGACCCTTTCATAAACAAAAATGTCTATTATGCATGAGCAAATAAAGCTCACTATTTAAATAATTTTATTACAGGGGTGGTGATTTTGCTTCTAAAACCTCTTTGGGGTGGCACAGAAAAAAAATCCTTGCAGGAAAACCCTGTAAAAGTGGAAATGTAATTTTAACCCAGTTAATCAAAACACAGTAAACGTGTTATAGGCTCACGGTGTAGTTTAATTTCTGAACTTTATAGAGGCAGGCTGCCAGAACGAGAATCCCCTCAACAATAGACGCTTCTTCCACAAAGTAATTGCCACATGTATGTCTATTGTGTTTACGGATGGCATAAAAAGTCCTGTGTTTCACTGAGAAGATAACCATTGGCTGTGTGAAGATCACAGAAGTCTGAAAGTCTCTTAGAATTGGATGCAGTCAGTTCATTTTATCATCGGCATCATAGGATCTTTTTCCTATAGTCTCTTTTTCAAAAATGTGTTACTTATCAAATCCTACCAAACTCCCCTCTGAAAGACAGTGAGGATGAACGTTTAATAAACTAAAAAACTAAAAGGTCAGTCTACACCTTGCAACTCCATTCAAGAGGGACCACACACACATTCTCTGTGCCTATAACAAGATAATTTGCTCCCCTACAAAGCACGCTTGCTGCCAACTCTTTTTGTTGTTTAAAGCATTAGATTTTGGGGGAGGGGCGGCAGCTGTTAGCTGAGCCCAGCTGTCAAAGATGGCTGGCATAGATGAGAGGGGAGGAGCTGATTTTGAGCAAACCTGTGCATGCATGGTCCCAAAGGAAACTCACTAAAGAGTTCCCTCAAGAGCCCACATGATAACTGGATGTTTCTGTTTACCTCTGCGTCTGAGGCATATTGGCAATCCCACGCACTCATTACTTCTGCTAAATACTGTGATGAAGATAAACCATGATTGACTTGGCAGCATGAGGTTCAACATGAAATGTCTGCACACTTTGCATATTCTTAAGAAATATTCTTAAGACTTTGGTCTGACTATACATCTCACCAACATCATCTACAAGAAAAAGTCCAGAAGTTACCGTGGTCTCGCTGCACTACGTCCAAACACAACATAACAAACTGCACAGGGCAAATTGAGGTGGCCAGTGACCAAATAGAATATGATTTAGCAGGCAGGAGTTTTTGAATATCTCCTTCCCCTCACAATTATTATGCATGAGAAAATGAGGGGAAAAAAGTGAAGTAAACTGCGGTACAACTCAGTCTAGACTACAATGCACATTTGCTTTCATGCTGTTCGCGCCATGTTATTTCTCAAACCATACATTAGCGCAAATTGAATTCTCCATCCTTCATTTCCTGTGTTGGAGCCTGGCTAGTACACTGTGGTCACTGTTGAGACCACTAGAAGCTGGACAGTATTATGATGCCTTTAAGATGGACTAAGTCAGTTGTTAAATTGAAGGCTTTTAGCAATTCTAACCTTGATTTTTCTCTTTGAAATATTCTCTGCCATGGTAGCATTGGCAATGGCAAAGTTAGACGCAGTACTACATGTTCTTTCACAGCAAATACAACTGTTCTAATGGCAAATATAAATAATGATAATTCCTTTACCCGTTACCATGATGGCATTCTGCCTGTCACAGCTTCTGTCATTTGCCCCCTGGATGACAAAAATGTATATATGCAGAGCTGTACCGAAATGCCAAACACAGAAATCCTCACAGGACATAAAAATAAAAAAGCCTCTTGAAGCCCTTTCATGTACAACTTCCAATATTTCCCCCCGAATGAGCAATTCACTGCTCAAAGCCACTGCAGCTCCCTCCCATCTCAAGCCACCAAGTCCAGAGTTAACCAATGTGTCCAGCTTCAAAGCCACCAGCCTAAAATGCTTTAATGAGCTGCATGACAATTAGAGTAGCTTGAAGCTATAAGCATCCAAGTCAGCAGATACTGCTGAGCATTTTTTCCCCAAACCAGCAGTGCAAACAACATAGTCCACCAGATAAATGATACTGTTAGCAGCTATTTTTTTTCACCCATTTGGTAAAGGAAGGAGAGGTTGAGGTTTCTTGGAAGTTTGTGTTATTCACCCTGTATTTTACTTTCTGCTTTTGGGATGGAAGAACCAGTGTAGCGACAATTACGTAATCCCTCAGTAGCTTCCTGTTTAACTATCAACAGTGATAGCTGGCATGCCCAAATAAGCCAGAACCATGCCAATCACAGGGGTAAGATAAAGGGCAAGATATCCTTTATTGATCTTTGCAGGTAAACTTATTCTAAACATTTAATCCATCTGAAGTATTGGGAGCAGCGCGCAACCACCGTGCAGTGCCCCAGGGAACCAGGGCTCCCAGGGGATACCGATGCAAAAACAGGGAGAACACGCAAACTCCACACAGCAGGGACCTGCCCGGGTTTGAACCCAGGCAGCAGTGCTAACAAATGAACCACCGTCCTGCCCACTGTGCAGACTCATGGACGTAGCCACCATCACATCAGCTACTGATTTGTAGCAGTTTTGTAGCCTATATGTAGCCTCTGTAGATATGCAATTTGACCGTGGGCTCATGCAAGAGGTAGATCTGACCCAAGGACACTGCATGCCACTACAATATAGACTTGTTAGTAAGGCCTTCTTTTTAGCTGTGTCCTCCTTTATAATCAACTTTAATGTAAACAGAACCATAATTTACAAACTTAAATTAAATAAGACTTGAAAAAGCGATTGACACCATGAACTCATCAGGAAAGTGCTTACTATGGTCAAAAATCAAATGAGAAGTAGTAGTCTGCCCATAGTCTTCTATACAATCAAGACTTTTTGAAACCAGAGAAGTCACCCCCTGCTGGCCATTAGAAAGAATGGAATTTTTAAGGCACTTCTGTATGGGCCTCTCATTTGAAACCCAGAGACTACATTCATCCTTTACATACTGTTTATGAGGATGAGAGTTTTGTTTTGTGTTAAGGTATGTCTGAGCGTTGTAGATTAAACAAGACATGCACCGACCCACAGTAGCCAGAAATGTATTTTACCCTTCCATTCTTTGGCAATTTGGCAATCCATGTCTGTGGTTTCTGTGTTATGTTTAAGACAAAGTATTAATGTTCAAGCTATCCCCTGAACATTCCAGCTACTTGGAAAATAATCCCTTGCCTTATCTATGATCTTGAATCTTGAATGGATTTTTGACTACAAGTCCAAACAGGGCCCAAAGAGAAACCACTGTGGACTTACAAACCGAAAAAAAGAAAAAAAACAAGATCAAGCCAGGGCTGACAGATCTCCCTCAACTCAAACAGAATTTATCTTGCCACTAAATTGGTTTGCATCACAACTGGCTGTCAGTGTTGGCGTTTGTGGGTTTCAGTGTGTTGGATTTGACACAGCTCCCTTTCAGTAGCTGTGGGCTGTAGCTAACCACCCACACACCCCACTGGAGAGCAACCAGTTTCCCTTCACCAACTTGACAACACTGATCATTCTCATCATTGTCCCCTTAAGCACTGAGCAGACATTTACTGCCTAAAGCATGCGACTGGTCAAAATATGACTAATACTATGGCGAGAAAGTCTATAAATGCAATTCCTTTACTGTAACAAGAACCTAAGGCTTATAGAAAAGTACCGAAGCAACTAAAATATACTGCAAACCACCACCGCCTACAGTTTCCAGAAGGTTAACAGCACATCACTTTGGATGACATGCACAATTGAAGGACTAGAAGCCAGCATTTTATGTGCCTGGAGACGTTGTCATATTTCTGCATCTTCGCACCAGTGACCAACACAGGAGCCGCCATGCTACGTCAATCACAAACTGACAGGTCTGTGCTGATGGCCAAAGGGGACAAAGCAGCCTTCCTCTGTTCCAAGTCCCAAGATCTGTGCATCTTTGACTTGTTTACCAGGATATGTGTGCAGAAGAGGCAAATCTAGAAGATTTGTGTATATAAATCAAATCAACTGCTCAAACAAAGAAATTCCTTCACCCTCTGACATGTGAGTAATGCAGACCTTTGTGGCAGTTTATGATTATAATTTACGCCGCCTCCTAAACAGCACTCGCAGACTTTGTCCATTTTGTACAGTCCCAGCTTTGCAGCCGAGGAATCACTGAGGAAGAAGAAAAGAGCCAGTGTCATGTGGTCAGAAGGCATTTTAGTCAGAAAAAAAATTTGTGTCAGCACTTTCTGCAAGGGAGCGAGAGGCCAGCGTTCAGAGCTGTTAGCCTCTTTCTCAGAGGAGAGCCAGGGTTTAATGGGACTACTCTTCCACTCCATTTGCCTGCTCACATCTTACAGACCACAGCTGCATACATGTGAGCCAGTGACTGTCGCTCTGCATACCTCTCTGCACCCTGGGAGCTCCTGATCCCACTTTAACAGCTGACAGAAGTTGTTCGTCTTCAGGCACACACTTGAAAACAGAAACAGGCTACAGACAAAATGTGTGTGGATGATACAACACTAAACCCTTGTAATGAGACTGCAGAGGTCACTGACAAATTATACATTTTCCTACCTCCTTACTAGCCCTCAGAATCTCCTGGCGCTGCTATGGTCATAGTTATTTGGACTATGGCAACACCAGAAAGTCTTGCTCTGACTTTGGATCTATTTCAGACCCAAACAACAATTTCATGGCTGGCTGGTCTCAGAGTAATTACATATGGCCTCAAGCCAGTGCATCGATCAGTACCCAGGACACTTCTTAAAAATAAGACTATTTTTGATAGACAGCTTCTTGAAGAAATGACAGCACCTTCACCGTATGGACTGTAAAAATTCACAATGAAAAAGAAGAAGACAGGCTTCATGCATTTATTTCCTGGTGACAGAGTTTTCCTGGATAAACATGAATTATTCTACAGTCCCATCTCTCCGCTTCCAAAAAAGATGCGTCACTAATGGATGTATATAGGGTTTCTCATAACATCAGATGACAGTTTTTAGATGTAAAAACATATGAAAATTGTACAATTATCTTCTCTAAGATAGAAAAAGCAACTGGATAACAGTAAAAGTAATTTTTTTTAGTCAATTTTTACCATGTTGGTAACCGCTTCTTTGGTTTGATATTGCGTATTTTTATTTAATGAAATATTGGTAGGAAATATTTATACAATGAAGTTTAAACCAAGCAAGGCTGGAAAATGAAACCAACATCAAAGTACAAAAAAACTGCAGTTCCTTGAATGGCCACTTGAGGCTGGCTGCAAAAGTGAACCAATCCCTACAGACTCCTACGTTAAACGGCCAACTTTAGACCAAAAATTAAAGCGTTTAAAGCTTGGTTGCTTTCCATTGCCAATTCCCCCCCTTCATAACAACTGCAATGGAGATAGATTTTTGTATAACTCACCTGTTTAAATTCTATTAAGGTTTAAAATTATGCATAATTTAGGGTTGTATCCGCTTTGAATGACAGCTGGGGCCCACTACTCTAGTTCACTATTACGTTTTACCATCTCTGTGGCACCCAGAGTACATCAAATGTCAAAGTGAAATTTGGCAATTTGTAATAATGACAGCCAAAATAACTGTTGTCAATGCTACATGGGTGGGTACCAAGTTAAATTACTAGCAACTTTGAGGTCCATGATTAAAATGACTGCCAGCAGGAGCAAAGGGTGGGAACCGTATCATTGCAACTGCAGCAAATCGCTTCATGTGTTGCTAGGGCTTAAGACATCAGCTCTTCAGATTCTATGTAAGCATATTTTGTTTTAATCCCATTATTCATTAGCTAGAATTAGCATCCCATTAATAGCATCTTGAAAATGGCTGCAAATAAGTAGTCCACAAGCCAATTGATGATGTCAGAGTGGCAACATTCATCTTTCACATAAAGTCTATGGATTTAAACTGAAATTTTAAACCATAATTTTGTGGTAGGCATCCCAGTTATTGAAAGATAATACATGTCTACCCTCAAGAGAACAAAAACTAAATATTTTTGTCTTTTTTTAGCCTACTTAAACATCTCAAGCTTAACAATGTATCTACTGTTATACGAAGGTTACTATACTTGAGGAACTTTGCGTTGTGCATCAGTAGGTAGAAAAAGGTCCCAGTTACACACTGGTTCCTGTGCCATGTAACTTAAGAAGACTCACCATGAGTAGACAACAAATCCGGCTTTGAGGGCAGTGAGGCGCTACATTTCGCTGGGCTGAACCACAGTCACAATCCTTCTCCAGAGGGGACACCCAGTAGTTCTCTACAAAGGCAGTAACAGTGAAATAAAAACACTTTAAGGTGAGCAACGAACTGAAAGGGCCTTGTATTGACACACAGGAGAAACAGCAGACACTATTTGACATCCGGCTCAGTGGCGTGGCAAGTCTACACAGTGCACAGCCTGACCTGTCACTGTTCACTCTGGTGAGGATCTTTTTCCAACAGACAACACAAACAGCATTTGGGGCTACAAGGGCCGACTGTCAGGGCAGACAGTTGTCATATTCTGCAGGGGGTGGATTTCACATAATGTACTGCTTTGAGAGTTGTGATGTAGAGGCTTCAAGTAGTCTGACCGAAAGCATCATTATGTCATTAGATGTTGAGTTAAGGACGGGGGAGAGAGGGACTGAAATATCTGTGTGGGTGATGTTAGCAGCCATGTGATTAACACTAAAATGAGTGGGAACTGAGAGATGTAAATGTGAACTGCTATTGTTTGGTTGCTCCCAATATTGAGCATCTAAATTAACATCTTTAATACACACAGGCCATCCAGTGGTAACATTTATGTTGCATACTTGGTCCTCCTCTTATTCTCCTTATTGCCCAAAAATAATCTTTGGCAACATTTATTAGCTAAAGGGGACCTATTATGCTCATTCCAGCTTCATATTTTTATTTTTGGACTCTAAAAAAGTAGCCCTGCATGATTCACAGTTTAAAGTAATGCCCATGAAACCGGGCAGCCCCTCAATTCATCCGCTGTTTGAAATAAGCTGTATAAACAGCATAAAAGATGGACCACTGGTTTATTGAGTCCCGTTTTGAAGCCTCAAGATGAGCATTTGTTGCCTTAGCCACCTTAGCCACCAGATGTGTGTCAAGCTAGGGGCGGATCTGACTGTGAAACCAAGGAAAAAGCAAGCTCATTGGAAGTTGTTAGCCAGTGAGCATGCCCTGAATAATCCCTTCTGACACTCAGAATGACCAAAATTTACAGATATTAATTTTTCATTAAATATAGTGGCTCCATAGTTTAGTGGTTTTCGCCTAACAAGCGAAAGGTCCCCGGTTCGACCCCAGGAGGAGACACAGATCCCTTTGGATCTACCAAATCAAAGATGTGGAGCTACCCGCTGTAGCGACCCCTTGTGAATAAGGGAGCAGTTGAAAGTAGCTTTAATGTTTAATGAAATATGACCCAAAATGAGTGACTGAGCTCATAAAGTTATCAGGAAAGTGTCAAGGGTCAAGCCCGAGGCCCATTTTCCCCCACAGACTTCTATAGGACCGGAAATCTTTTTGCAACCACAGGTATCGCCCTCTGGTGGCCATTTAAAAAAAAAAATGCAGGTTTAAGACACTTCTGTGTTGGCTTCACTTTTTAAGACCTGGAAACTATATTCATCTTTTACCCTCTATAGATTTAGCTCCCTCCCTCTCTCTTTAAGGCCCCAGTCACAGAGGCCTTGAGAACGGTTGGCGACCACCTGGCAACCACCAGTCGCTAGGGAAAAATGAGTATTCCCCGAACAGTTGGCAAATGGTTATTGGCAGTTGCTGTGAAGTCAACTGCGTCTTGTACTGCGTCTTCCATGCCAAGTACCACCAAACGTGGCAATCTGCTAGTGACCACAGTAATCACAAGGAGGTTTTCGGTGCAGCACTGTCTACCTCCTTGTGACCACTTTCATCTAGCGACAGCCAGCAACCTCCAGCAACCACTCGTCAACCGGTCAGGGAGCACACATTTTTCCCTAGCAGGGGTTGCCAAGGGGTTGCCAACCAGTCTCTAGGCCTGTGTGACTTAGGCCTAAGCCAATTTTCTTCTCTTTGTCTGCCTTAGCAGGTGGGTGGGGCTTCTGTGCTCTGCTAGAGCTGTGTGCCTGAGATGACCATATTAGGGATATCCGCTTTCATTGACATCATACAGAGCCAAGAGTAGAAAAACCTGTCAGAAACAAAGCATTTACAGCAGTCAGAAGCCTGAGCTTTTGGCTCACAGGGATTACTTATACATATGCTGACCTCATTATCAGAAACACTGACCATGAATAATATTAGCTTCCACCATTGTATCAGTATATATAAGACAGAAAATATGGAAAAGCACAATAGGTCCCCTTTAAAGCTGCACTGGCCCACAGAAACATGTCAGGCAAAATAACTGACATTAGAGATTTTTTGAGGGGGCTTTTTATATTAGATAGCAAAAGTGAGATGACAGGAAGGTGGGGAGACAGATGGGTGATGACATGCAGCAAATGGCACATGGCAGAAATGATCCCAGTCTGTACATGAGATGTGCACTGTACCAAGTAATCTAGATGGAAACCTGTCCAATAGCAATTTAACTAGCCCACACTTTTGGAGAGAGGACATTACTTGCACCAATTTTTGTTAAACAAATATTTCCTTAAAAGCTTCCAGTGTATTTTAATACATTCATTCGTGCTTTCTGAAGTCCTCGTTTCAACTCTCAAGTCTCCCTCTGCCATCCTCTAGTGTCAGTGTAGACGACTTCCCCTCATCAACTAAGAAGAGGAAACAGAAGGTTGTTTCTGCACAAAAGATGTCAGAAAAAATACTGCAACACAGTAATCAAGTTTTCTCAAGGGTGTCACATGGAGTTTGAATACTTTTTTCATTTTCTAATTATAGTTTGCACACTGCTCTCTGTAGGGAACACTTTATAAGACTTAATCTGTTTTACACCAAGTTGCCAACACATTAATTAAGCTGAGCAAACCAAAAGTCTAAATAAATTAAAGCAGGAATAATGAGAGGCAGTAAGAAAATCTGGGGGGGAAATTTAAATAGCTTCTGTGACGTTATGCTTGGGGTAACATTTGACTTTTTTAATTGAAAGCAAATATAAAATGTTTGTGAGATCCCACATCATGATCTTTTAATAAAATGTCATCTCCTCTGTCAATGATTATTTTTGTTTTACTGTGATTTTTCTCCTGACACATTTCCAAAAAGATCTGGTTATGCAAGTTTAGTGTGTATGTAAGTGAAAAAGTCTGGAGAACATAGCTAATGGTTTGGGGTTAGAAAAAGATGGAAGAAGCCACAGAAAGACACTCCCCTTGTCACTTGAATCCAGAAGGGTCACATTGTTCAGGCAGCTGCCCCCCAGCAGATGATGATTACAAGAGAAAGAAGGGCAAAACACCTCCCTGTGCTATTTGTCTGCTTTAGAAAGATATGGATTGTTGCAGCAAAGCCTGGTGCACAATATGAAAAAAACATCCACAGAAATCCCAAACATCTGGGAGACTAAAAAAATTCTTTTTCGTCCACTGGGTTTCTGTATTATTATCTGAATAGGCCAAGAAATAAGATCAAAGCAAATTATGTGACCAACCCTCTAAGTCCCCATTTCACTGATAAATAAGGCATTTAAGCTTTCCCTCTCATCTCCTTCTCAAAGGCCATGAGTGTTTCGACTTTCATTTAATACAAATGCCTCTGTGTAAAGGCTAGCAGTTCATGTTTGCCTTTTCAAATCAGCTAAAGCTTCACATCATGAAGAAGCCACTGTTCTGTCCAATTTGAGAAATGGGTACTCAAACAAATTGGCCTGCAGCTACATGCTCAGAGCTTAGGGTTATTCTCCCCTAACCATGTTTTTTTTATTTCTCAGATACCTGGGATATAAAACACATGACACTCACATGGGACAAATTACTAATATTTACATAAATATCACCAATTAAATTTGATAAAGACAGGGGATGGAGAGAATAAGTAATGTAAGCTAATATGGTGACTCCTTTAATTGTGTACTATAGTCTAATTTAGAGTAAACCTAGAGCAGTTTTTAATCTGATAATCAAATGTTTTTAATTTGATGCCCCAGACTCAGGTCATACAAAAGGCAGTAAATTCAAATGAGTTTTAGAAATAGAAATAAACTACCTTTAAAAATCTGTTTTCAAGAGGCAGCGTTTCATTATAAGAGAGATACACTATATCAAAGAATCATAAATAGAAATCTATAGGAGAATTCAGTGAAGGTATTTATGTAGTTAACCCATTTTATGTCCACAAAGAGCCAATCAAGAGCTGAACGAAGGAAACATATGAGCAAATTGTAAATTGTATGATAAGCAGAGACACTGATTATGCTGGCACTCTGGATTGAGCTGTAAGTAAAGCTGTAATGTCATCAAACCTTGCATAAATATAGTATAAGTATGACCTGCAAGGGGGAAAAGCTTTTTAAACCTCATTTTGGGCCAAAGTAAGTAAGTTTTTCAGTTTTATAAGATTTATGTCCCTGTAACCACTGGAAGTAAAGTTAGGGCATTCTCCCCATTCATTTAAATAAAGACTTGGTCCTGTTTGCATGAAATAACTGCCCGAAGATGTTACCAAAATATCTCCTGAATGTCAAGGTTTGCTGCTAGAATGACTTCTTTACAAACCTCCATCATGTCCCTCATCGCTGCGCCCCCTCATTAGCAAACACTGTGTTACTACACAGTATACAACCTCCTCAGCTTACATGTTGTTATGCATAATGAACCTAATGAAGATAGCTAACCACACAGCAGATAAACTCATTGATACAACACTGCCACCAGAAAAATCTCACCCTCATCTGCATAAATTTAACTAACACTTTTCAACTTTTGTGAAGTCACCTGCTTCTTCCAGAGTGTTTAAGAGGCAATTTAGGTTCTATAGAAAGGGGCCAAACTTGCCTGTGGGTCACACCACATTCAGTGGTTCTTAATGAATGCCAACTGTTATTTCACAATACTGCCCCATCACAGATGTAGCTTGATACTGGTGTACATTAAGTTCGATGTACCTGGATATGAGAACACTTTTACACAAAATAAAATCACTTTCAATATATTATCACCAGTTCATAACAGCAGTCATCTCAAGAAGCTTTATATTATATATAAGGTTAAGACTCTACAATATTGGAGAGAAAAACCCAATAATGAGACAATCCGTATGAGCAGTACTTGGCGACAGTGGGAAGAAAGAACTCCCTTTTAACAGGAAGAGACCTCCACCAGAACTAAGTTCAGGGAAGGACAGCTATCTGCCATGACCAGTTGATATTTTCATGCAAAAAATACTGTTTGATTTTCACTGGGAACTATTTGATTACTAAAGACCACAACCATAGTTATGACAGACTAGTCTGGTAATTAGTTCACTCTTCTATTTTTGTTGTTTAATGGTTGTTTGGAAAAAAACAAAAAACAAAAACAAAAACAGTTCAAGCTCCAGCAACACTTGTGGTATGAAGAACAGCTTTTATTATTTGACCAACGCGTTTCGGCCTGTGGCCTTCATCCGCGTACACAAAGAATGGTTGCTGGTAAACAGCTTCTAGGTCCCACTTTCTGGCAGCAGTAGTGCACTACATCACGTACTGGTAAAAACAAGGAAAACAAATTTTTTTGGAAAAGAAATACATAAACTACTACTTAACAATTTAATGATTCATCCATCCATCCATTTTTTTTCCACTTATCAATTTCAGGGTCACAGGGAGGCTGGAGCCTATCCCAGGGTTAGAGTTAGGGTTAACTCTAACCCTGCCCAGGGCTAATAACAATGACTATTAGAATATTTAAATATCATGCCCAACATGTACATGTAAATACAGAAAGGATATCAGCTGATTTATAGGCACAAATATCCAAAATGACCAAGTAGGCTGTGTATCCAAAAGTACTTCATCACCTGCTCTAACTCACTATACTGGAAACAAATGCATCAGAGATGATGCTGCCTACTGCGAGTCAAGCCCATTAGTCTTTGATCTACAACTTCTAACATAAATCTACTCTCATCAGGAGACACAAGGCATTTCCCCTGAAATGGATGTGTAAGTGCTGCTCAGTTGTTTTTCCCCATTACTTTTCTAAGACCGAAATGCAGTTTCTAAAGTGACAGTCTGGCCTTTACTCCTAAACCGCTGCAATGCCCTTTCCAACACTCACCTCCTTCAGCATGCTTTAAGCACAGATGACCTTTATTCCCAGGCCCAAAATGAGAAAGGCAAACTCTTGTGCTGAGATCCCGGCTCATTAAAACATGTCGCTAATGTTGCCTTGTGGGGAGCCATCAGAGAGAGGCTTAAAAGCACTTTGTGCCATGCAGACACAACTGCTTTGTCAGAAGAGCCAAAACTAGATATACGAGTATAAGCTGTAAAACAACACAAACACCTCCAGCACCCACTTAAGAAACCAGCCGTTTATGTGCTGAACGTTTTATCACAGGAAACAAAAATAGAACATCTGAACAGCAGCTCGGCAGGTGTGCTGTGCTTTAAGTTGGAGATACATGTTTGAATGACAATGTTTCATGCCTTTATCGGAGCAGGCTGAATTAAGAGACATCAAGTTTAAACAGCACTAACCTAAACAAACAAATGCCATCTGCTGGTCTACACTCAGCAAAGCATGAAAAGTCTGGAACAGCTATTTTAAGCTTTATCTTAGGCAGTGTTAATCAAGATGAATGAAACGTTTAGGCAAACACAGTCTGTAAGCTGTCCTGGCAGAAGAGCTGGAGCCTCCACAGCATGGAGAATGGGATATGGTTAGGCAGCTGGCTTAAAGCATTGCCTAGGATTAGCCCCGTTCTTAGAATTCATCTCATTACTGCAGTTACAACTCATAAAAAGTGTGGGAGATCAAGAAATATTACTCAGTTCCTAATACTGCAGCTAAAGTGGAGCCCCAAGTGAAATATGTTTCTGCCTCTCTCTTTATGTCTAGATACCAGACATACAGCCAGAGGAAGCATT
>VUQI01014984.1:59011-78092 GCA_015106735.1 Paratilapia polleni
AACTTTGAAAATCTTTTTTTTTTTTTTTTTTTTTTTTTTTTTTTTTGTGCTATGCAATGTTAATCTATAATGTTTTCTACGCTCAGTGTAATATTTCATGAAGAAGCACTGTTTCGCCTTGTACCCACTTTGCCTCAATCTGCCTCGTCTGCGCCTGATTTAATCTTCCACATTTCCAAGGCTGACTTTCAGTGACCCACAGAATAAGAATGTGCTTGAGCATTTCAGCTCTGGGATTAGGTGAAAAGATCGATAGTCGTACTTCTTCTGGTCAAGAAGAAGTCAATTTCACCTCCTCTGCAAACATCTCCTATCACTGCATTGCATTTGGGGCGGCTGTGGCTCAGGAGGTAGAGTGAGTCGTCTACTAATTGGAAGGTCAGTGGTTCGATCCCTGGCTCCCCTAGTCTGCATGCTGAAGTATCCTTGGGCAAGATACTGAACCCCACGTGTGAGTGTGAGTGTGTGCGTGTGTGTGTGAATGTTAGTAAGCATGTGTGACTGGGTGAATGTGGCCTGTAGTATAAAGCGCTTTGAGTACACAGAAATTGAGTAGAAAAGCACTATATAAGTACCAGTCCATTTACCATGTCACTAGACTACTGTCATAGAAAAAAAGGGGTATTTCTATGTCTTATCTGTCCTCCAAATTAAACTACATGTTATTAGTTCAAGTCCTTTAGTGCAATACATAGTCTGATATGAGACTCCAATCAGAAGGACAAAATCCTTAAAAAAAAAAAAAAATTTTTTTTAATTAAAAATCAACAACAAAAACTGAATCTGACTCATGATGTACCCAAAGTAATGATTAGGGTTTAGTTACGTTTAAAATCGACTTTGCTATATGTAGCCATAGACTGTATATAAAAGATGGTTGCAACCAATGTGATGTAACCTGTTGGTTTTGTGGACTGCAGTTTTGAAACCTCAAGTTTGGCATTTTTTCTGTCACCATCGTGGTTTTCTGAAGCCAGAAGTGACCATATTTGGATAAGAGGGTGAAGTACTAAGTTATCAGATAATGTTAGCTAGCTTGGTTAGCAAAGTGCATAGAATGTATGGGTTTATTTTAAAAACACAGATACCTGCTAATTACTGCTAGCATACAGATACAACAATACTAGGGTTGCACCAGAGACATTATATAAAGAGGAAACATGGCAGTCAAAGAATCCTAAATAGAAATTTTATGGAAGAAATCTGAAAGGCAAAAGGTGGTGGTTGTCCCGGCCTAATCCACAAAAGAGCAAATCAAAAGCTGAAATGGGAAATATACCAATCATGTTGCACTGATGGATTAAGCCATCAAAGAAGCAGTAATGTTGTGAAACAATAGAATTATAACTTGCAGGTAAAAAAAAAAAAAAGAAGAAAGCTTTTTAAACCTCATCTCAGGTCAAAGTCGCTAAACTTTGGAAGCAGTTTTTACTGGATTTGACTGTTAATACTATACATGCATTTTTATATTCCCAGAGACCACTGAAATTAAAGTTATAGGTCTCTTTCATTTATTTAGATAGGGGCCTCAAAATAGCCACGTGGATTTGTTTCAAGATGGCTGCCAAATTTACCATACAAAAAAAAAAAAGTAACTGTTAGACAGTTAGCTGCTGCCCAGTGGCTCCATAGTGTATTGGTTAACAGATTCGCCTAACATGCAAAAGATTCCTGGCTTGAGACTGGGAGAAGACACATTTCCCTGGGAGGGTTGTGTCAGGAGGGGCATCCGGTGTAAAAATCTGCCAAATGAAATATGCAGATCCATCCGCTGTAGAGGGAGCAACTGAAAGCAGCTTTAGTCAGTGAGTTGCTATCCACCTGTGTCAGCACCCACCTGCCAATCAAAAGAGCTGCCCCTCATTCATGCATAATTTAATACAGATTAAAATAGTGACTTCTTTAAAACGACACAGTTATTTGTGATCTAATGTTTGGACACTTTAACACAGGAGTCTGTGATGAGTGGCTCATTTTTGGAGCCAGCTTCAAGTGGCCAGTTGAGGAACTGCAGTTTGTTTGTTTTTGTTTTTTTGCCAATTCTGCGTTGACTTCATCTTTCATCTCCAAAGGTTGCTGCTTGGTCGAAGCAAAAGTTGGGGTTTACTTAGAGATATAACCGTTAAATGGACTTCTGTGCAGGATTTAAACCACAGACTGACGGCTAACACGGAAACTCACTACATGTAGATATAAAGGGCTCGATGAAAGCTAACAAAAAAATAGAATTCATATTTGAATGTACAGTGATGAAAATATGAATACAACATTATAATTATACAATACAAAATCCTACACAGAGGTTCTTTAAACTCAGACGTTTTGTTTACCCATCCATGCAGCCTATTGTTTTAGGGTGGATGGATAGTGATTGCTTTATAAATACCTGGATGCATGCCATCTACCCAACAGAAAGTCAGATACCAAGTGGAAGAGGAAAAACACCCCAATCAGCAACATGGGCGTTGATGGGTTTAGTGCATTAGTGTGTACATTTCTTCAAAAGAATTGTTCATTGAGATGCAAATAAGATGCAAACTGAAATTTTACGTTCCGTGTAAATTCAATTCCTAACACGACTGATTGATTAATGATACATTAAATGAGAAAATGATTAACACTTTACAATAAATTACTTTCTCTGTGCTAACATAGTGAGTTTAGAGTGGAGTCTGTTAGGGTCAGCTTTGATTAAACGATATAAGACATGTTTTATTTATACTCCTTTAGTTCAGTGAAAGACTGAGGGCTGTTTTGTGTCAGCTTAAGTTGTGGAGAAATCGTTTTGCTGCAGCAGATTCTTTTTGTTTTGACCTTTGGCCTGCCGGTGAGGAAGAACGGAGGGACTGTGTTTGGCTCACACTGTGGAAAACAAGGCCTTGTCACTACCACCTCCCGAGCAGGGAGAGATAAGCACGGAAAGACAAAAAAAGTTTAGGGCTAGTGGGCTAAAAAAAGAAAAAACATCATGATCTCATAATGGAAAACCTCCACACTGTGTGTGAACTCACATGTGTGTGTCAGGAGTGAGGTAGCAGGAAAGAAGCAAAACTTGCGCATGTCATTGATGTGATGAGAGAACGCTTTGAGGATGACTGTCTTTTATCTATGGTGAGTCGAGCTGACAACCAAGAACCTGAATAGCAAAGTACAGCGAGACAGCCGTCATCTCCAGCCTCATACAAAAACCATGAGTGCTGGAACCAAATCTTACTAGTCTGCAGTCTATTTTTCTGATAAATGCTTTATCACAGCACTTTTCTGGTGCTATAAAAGGGACAGCTTGCAATTGTAAAACTGTGTGTAAACTATATGCCCTAAAAATGACATTTTCCTCCGTGACGGTTTTTGCTATTTTACAGATCGTCGCCGTGTTAAATCAGAACCATAAAACTGTGAAACAAAACATCTAAGACAGCCTGAAGTTCTCACATCTCACAGCACTCACCACCCAGAGCAGACTTACTTTCCTCCATATAAAGTGCTGAATGGTGATCATAGGGAAATAAGTGTTTTCCCCTTCCAAACAACAGGCATTACACAGATTAACCGCCTTTGCTGAAACATACTATTACCGCATAAGTCCCTGTAGAGAAGGACCAGATGTCAGATAATAGGCTGTGCTGTGAAGTAGGTGCTGGCCTGAAGCCATTGAACAAGTAAGGACAGCTTCTTCCATATATACCCCTTCACTTTATGGACAGCTTGCTGGCTGGGTGGGTGGGCAGCCCCCTTATACCTTGAGACTGTTGAATACAGGCTGCAAGGGGAAGAAAATCCCATGTAACCTACTCTCCATAGAGGATAAATGTATTTGTGTATAATTGAGCACATAATAGGCCTAACCTTAAAAATCAATCTACCCTGTTAGAGAAAGCAAGGTCTACGTTGCCTCTCTCTGGTCTTTAATTGATAATCCTGTCAATATATATTAAAGCAATAAACCATTTCATGTTAGAGAAAAACACAAGAACGTGTTTCAAAGTTCTGATATGAAGCTAAATGAATCACATATGCTGCAGAAAAAAAGAAGCTTGTTAGTGAGTACAAAGGAGCAGCTAAGTCTATCTCATTAAACACTACGCTGGGTGTTTATTGGCTTACTTGGATGTCTTGGCTTTGCCTATAAGCAGCTGAGAGATATTGGCATTACAGGTTATAGATCGGCTGCTGCAAGAGCATGATACTTCTAATACATTTTCATGAAAGGTATAATCAAACTTTAAAAGGCAAATAGGTGCAGCTCAGAATGTTCAGAAGCACAAAAGGATAGATTACCTTTTCTGGACTTGAACCTTTGTTTTTCTGAACAGCTTTGGCATCACATTCGTGTCTTCTCTGTTGCTGCTGCTCCGGTACCGTGTCTGCTGCTGCTGCTGCTGCTCCTGCAGCGCTCCGTGCGGCTCCTCAGTCCAAATTACCAGTCTGCACGTTTCCAGTCGGTCCGAAATAGCTTAAAGCGAGTGACTCCGAAAATAACTGCACCGATCAAAGCGGCTGCATTCAGTCCAAACGCAGGGTGCAGTCACAGTAGCGACACCCCTGGGTGCTCGCGGCGCAAGCTCGGTCTGCAGCAGGTAGCAGAGCCGGACTGACGGCTACTTCTCGCCCACCCAGTGCGCCAAGTGTCCGGGCCATTCACAACTAAAGTCATGCGTGTTTGTGTGTGTTGAGCAGTCAGAGACAGTCGGTGCCCAGTGCCACGCAGCGCCGCAACATGGAGCGCTGCCGTGCCTACCACTGCGTCAAGTCAGCCAAATTTATCAAACACACCACATCCGGTGCTGCCTTTCAAAATAAAAACCTCAACAGTGACAGAACTTCGAGTCAAGTGCACACACCAAAAATGTAAATATGCTTGGAAAATACTCGTTTAGATGCCATTTCATACAATTAATGTTTGTGATCATTGTCATCTTATTTCTGGTATTATACCGCTTTTTTTTTTTAAATTACATCAAAACAACAAATAAACTGAGCACCGGAACAAACGTACAGTGGGGGGTTGAATTCAGTCATAATGAATTATTTATGCTGAAAGGAGACACTAATACTTAAATCATTCATAATTATTCAACAGAAACAAGGTCGATGCCAATCAAGCCTCCATTCATTCCCCCAGAAGACCATGGTATCTGACATTTCAAATGATAGATGGAGGGGACGTTGGCAAGTGTCAGGCATTATCCTGACCCCTTTCTCCAATCAGTTAATAAAATAACAGGTCTATCAGCCATAGTAACAAATGGGGTAGCATTAACTATACACAGCGCTTGATTGTGGCATAAAGCTACAAGTTAAATGACTAATCTAAATCTAAGACATCCATTCAATGTTTAAAAATAAAAGTAAACTAAAACACAGTGCATGCTGAAGGGGTATTTTAGATAGAAAGAGCCACATTTAAATGTTTGGGAGATTAATTAGCCCATTTTTCTGCTTGTTGTTTATTTATTTAATAATTTAATTGTAAAGGGCAAGTACATGTACAAAGTATGTGCCTCCGGACACTGAATTTGAATTACTAGAGGGAGAATTTGAATCATTCATAGCCTATTTAATTTTTAATTTGTCAACATGAATAACTGCATTGACATTTTGAATTTGAATCATATGATCTGACTTTGAATCATTTGACTTGAATAACTTTTTGTTTATTTCAGCCCACAGAGAAAAACATTTTCAGCACCAGTCCATTGTAAGACATCAATACATGCAACTATTTAAGATTAATCTTGTATAATAATCAGTAAAAGCAACCAAGAAAAACAAGGCAACATTTGACAACAACATTTGTAGCATGAGTTCACACACACACAACTAGTAGCTAGTTCATCTTATGATAGCAGCTGCGGACAGATTTTCACCCAGATTTAACTGTAACTAAAATTACCTTTTAAGTTACCAAAGCTGATTCATTCTGAAGTCAACGATTATCTGGTATTATTTAATTTTGAGTGTCTGATACTGAATTTCATGAATTGTGGTGAATTTTTAGGCACCATCTGCATCAATTTATGGTAGAAATGGTTTTATTTATGTAAAGAGAAAGTCAAAAAGCAGGCACTAAGTGATGATTCAAAATATAAAATAATATAATACAGTAAAGAATCTGTATCACTTTCACAAAACACACACTTATATATATGATTTATTCTTTTGTCCTGTTGTCGTGAGTTGTCTGATATCAGGCCACATTTCTGTTATTTTGGGGAAAATAACCTGCTTAAGTGTGTTACTTGTTCACGTCCATGATAATTTATTTTAGTTTATAAACTGCTGGACTTTACCAGGCAAGTGTATGTGTAAATATATACCCTCTGCATCCTCCCAGAAATCTACAGCTATGCCTAATTAAGCAGTCTTTAAGAGAGAAATTAATTATTTTCTGCCACACTTGACACTTAACAGAATAACATGACAGCATAATTAATCTCAATTTATAAGCCATGTAACTAAACACATCCATCAGTATGCACATTAACTAACAAACACACCAAACTAGACATTTGTACTCTAAAGGTCCCCTCTCTGCACATGGTAATGAGAAATACCTGAGGGGGTCCCTGGAAACTGGCTTTGGTGCAGGGTTTTTGCCACAGTGTACACAAAGCGAGTGTGATGGATGAGGTGGTCACAGATAGAGCCCACCCTCACCTCTGGAAACACATATGCTTCTACTGGCACTGAATCAAATCCTGCCAGAGCTTTCTTAATCTCTGTCTTCCCCTGGACTTTCCCGTCTGTCTGAATATAAAGAATGAAAACAGTAGAGGTGAGTGTGGAGCCCACTCCAGCCCACTGCAAGAGGAGGTAAGATTAAGTGGGGCTAACACAGGATTGCAGAGGGATCAGCAGAGTCGTGGGGAGCCAGGGAAGGAAGAGAGTGACTCAGTGAACCTGCTGGCCCTGGATCTCTTATGTTAATCTACTGGGACTCTAGCTCTCCTCTAGTCTATCAGATGTTATGCCAATGTGAGAGCTGCTTTTATCAGTCGCATGTGGTTTTGTATCATAAAAGAACCAAGACATTTTCAAATTTCAATTCACAGTGGAGCAAATCAATTCATATCCATAAAATGTAATATGCCTGCATTTCTTCTTTAATAAAAACACAAACAAAAAATATATAGCTAGGCTTATATGATAGCTCACAGAAAGGAAAGGAAACTTTAGATATATAAAAATCCTCCCAGGCTTTATTTCCACACTGTCAGTAAAACAATATATTAGCTATGAGGACAAGTCTGAACTGCAGCTAAAATTATTTTACACTCAACAACAAAATGTCATATTTATTAAAGGGATGCAAAAGGATGTCTACTTGTTTCTTTCTAGTTTTCAAAATGAGTGTAAATGTTTCAGTGTTAGACAAATAGACAATTTTCTACTGTTGTCTCAGATGTTAAATTAAAGCCATTAAAAAACAACAAAAGCATTTAAGAAAAAAAAAGAAAGCAAAAACCACAAATTCAATCAGTTAGGATAAAGCAATGAATAGCTGGGTCAAGAACTTAACTTAAGAGAGTGGAGGAAGTAGCTGGCATGCAAATTAAAACATAGCCTACAATTCAAACAATATTAGACAAAGAATCAATTTAAGAGACACAGCACTCAAAGAATCCTGAACTGAAATCTATTTATAGAATTCTGCAACAGCAAAAACATGATACAAGTATAAATTTGAGATCATAAACCTTATTTTGGGTCAAAGTCATCAAACTTTTTAAGTGTAGCCTATCAGATATGACTGGTCATTCTATACATGCAGTTTCTAATCTCCATGTCAGGGTGACCACTGAAATGAAAGTTAAATTAGACGATGTTTCAAAACAACAGACCAGATAGTCATAGAACAGTCTTGCTTCTAAAAGGACTTTGAGACTATTGAACAGGCAGTAATCACAGGCAGTTAAGGGGGACACAATCAGACAAAATGGACAAAAAGCAAAGAAGAGCAAAGCATGCAGCAACTAGGAACAATTTAATCAATTATGCAATGAAATAATCATAACTGGGAAGCTCTTATTGTGAAACATATCTGACCAAAAGATTTTCCTTCCTGGGACACAAAACCTCCCTTATTCTGGACCATGTTAATCTGCCCCCAATTTATTTCTGTAATATGAATTATTATATATTATGATAGATGAGAGAGGCAATAATAAATTGTATTTAACCAGCTAACAGCTACTGCAGACATAAGTAGGAAGTAGCCTATAGCCTGCAGTGGTGGTATCTTTTTAGTGTATTTACCAGCCAAACACCTGGGGCTCACCACAGCCTACTTGAGTATTGTCGCTGACCATGTCCATTCCTTTATAACCACAGTGTACCCATCTTCTGATGGCTGCTTCCAGCAGGATAATGTGTCATGTCACAAAGTTAAAATCATCTCAAACTGGTTTCCTGAACATGACAATGAGTTCACTGTACTGAAATGGCCTGCACAGTCACCAGATCTCAGTCCAACAGAGCACCATTGGATTATGGTAGAACGGGAGATTCACATCATGGATGTGCAGCTGACAGATCCGCAGCAACTGTGTGATGCTGTCATGTCAGAATGGACCAAAATCTCAGAGGAATGTTTCCAGCACCTTGTTGAATCTGTGCCACAAAGAATTAAAGCAGTTCTAAAGGCACAACGGGGTCCAACCCACACTGTAAAAACAGTTTGTAAAAATTACGATGGAAAAACTGTCAAATGGCAACAGTTATAGACCTTAAAATCCAAAATGGTAACATTTAATTACTGTAAATCAAGAAATAGTACATAATTTTCATTTTTAACTTTCATAATATGCAGAAATCACACACTTTTACTGTGAAAATATATTTATTTTTCGGTAATATTCCACTGAAAATACCATAATGTCACAAGCAAGTAATTGCCGTAAAATTTATTTTTGTCTAAATTGTATATTTTGGTGATTTGTTCCTTTAAATTTACGTATAAAACTTTTGACCATTCAGAAAACTCAAACTTTAATTTCTACAGAAACAAGACGTCAAAATGTGCTGTATGTTAAGGTAAAACATATATATTAGAACTGCCGCGATTAGTTCATTAATCAATTAGCTGACTGACAGAAAATGAATCGGGAACTATTTTGATAATGGATTAATGGTTTCAGCTGTTTTCAGAGAAGAAAATGCAAAATATTATATTATTTAAGCTATGTGCATAAGCTATGTGTCTTAACTGTATGGGAAACTGATTATTTGGTTTTAGACTGTTAGTCATACAAAAATATTTTTAAGCCCCTGGTGAGTGCTCACAAACTATTCTACTTATGACAGTGTAACTTGCTCATTTAAAATGAGTGAGACTGAGAGAGACATGCGCATGCGTGATCGGTGTCCAATTGGTAACGGTTGACCCCATTTCACCCAGAGGTTAGCGCCTTTTCTGCCGGCTCGGCATTTGGCTTCTGTGGGATAACTACATTACTACACTGATGGTACATCGTCCTAACACTGCCTTTGCTGCAGTTTTGTGTCGACCTTGCAACAACTAATTATTCAAGGTAAGTTAACAGTGTCTATTTTACCAGTTGTGAAGACTTGAGCCTGCATGTTTTAACGTCATTGAAGTAAAGTTAGGGTTAAATTCACCCAACGTTAGCTAAGGAAATGTTTAGCTGTAATTTCTGTGGGAAGTTGTTTAAGACGTAGAAAGGATGTGTTCTTCGTGGCAGACTTCATGGAAATGAACAGCATTGTTTATTGAAGTGCTTTAGCTGACATTTTGTAGTCACTGAGAGTTTACGGCTCATTTTTGCCGGAGGCATAATCAGGGGTTAAAGTGGACCAGAAGGCGTTCTTTCAAGCACCGTTCAGTTAATGAGTAATCTAATCTGAAAGGCACTTTAATACTTGTACAGAGAGTTGATTTTTCGTGTGCTGCAGCTTGGCGTCGCTTCCAGCCGACGGGATGGACATATTAGCTCAGTAATGATGTGGGCGTCAGCTGAGGGCTCTGGCTAGCACTGTAGAAGAGGAGCAAGCATAAAGGGAGTGTCTACAATTGGCTGGTGATTTGAAATGTTTCAAATAACTAAACAAATATCAGCAAAGACAAAGTGTGCAGTTTGGACCACAGCGTGTCTGCCAGCTAAAGGTACAGAGTTAATGTGTGATAAGTTCACTCTCAGAAGGAGAAAGGAAGAGAACAGGAGAGGAAGATGAGAGATTATTTTCAAAGTTAAGGACTGCTCAGTGATGTTTGAAGTATAAATTACAAACTGAAGTATAACAATTGTGTTATTCAAAGTTTAAAGTTTACTACAGTTTAGTGCATGCTAACCTGGTTAGTTTGCAGTATTGTGGTGAAGTTTACACTGTGTTGAACAGTACATGGCAGACTGTGGTGTTAGGCCAGTGTTAGGTTACATCAAGAATAGCAGGCATCAATTTAAATTTAAGGACTGGACTGGACTCACAGCAAGAAGGTCCTGAGTTCGAATCCACCGTCTGGCCAGGGCCTGTGTGGAGTTTGCATGTTCTCTCCGGCTTCCTCCCACAGTCCAAAGACATGCAGTTAGTGGAGTTAGGTTAATTGATAATTCTGAATTGGCCGTAGGTGTGAATGTGAGCATGTCTCTCTGTGTCAGCCTTGGGACAGACTGGCGACCTGTCCAGGGTGTACCCTGCCTCTCGCCCTATGGTAGCTGGCACCGGTGACCCTGAATAGGATAAGCGGAAGAAAATGGATGGATGGACTGGACTGGTGCTTAAGCAGATCTGTCTGCTTATGTCTTGTTGATTTCAGTTAAATCCACAAAGAGCAGTAAACCTCAGAGCAGCACAGGTCAGCTGATCACAGTCTGTGAGCACAAATCTACTGGAGCTCACAATATAAACTTTTTACTTGTCTTAGTTTTAAAAAAACATTTTTCCCCACGCTGCACTGCTACACTGGATATTAGGTTTCCTCCATCTGCCAAATCCCATGTTAACCCCTGGGCATGATTTTCCCCTGTTAGCTTTAGTGTCTGGGACAGCTGTTAACACTTTTAAAAGATGATGATAACACAGAACAACAAAAAAGGAAAATGTTTTTGTGATCATCAGAAATTACAACACACTTCTCTAAATCTGTTTTTCACACTGATTTCAGATCTGTTTTCAGTTTTTTCCAGTCACATAAACTTTTTGAGTTATGAGCAATGTTAGTTTACAGTGTACTAGCATGTGGTAAGCATGCAGATACACTGTAACGTAACCACCAATCACGTAAATGTTTCATTATCATCAGTGCGAGGTCAAATAGGCACACATCGTGCCACAGATATACTGAACAGGTGTCATTCAGCTACAGCTGTTTCTTCAAAAACGCTTAGAGTATGATTTTTCTTGGGCTAATAAACTAAATATCATGCAATATATATGAGATTTTTTTATTTTAATTTTATTTTTATTATTTATTTTCTTTCTTTTTTTTTCTGGCATGTCTACTTTATTGGACAGCGGCAGTAGACAGACAGGAAACGCAGCAGAGAGAGGGGATGATCTGCAGCAAATGGCCCAAACTGGAATCGAACCTTGGCCACTGTGATAACAGTATGTGGTTCGTGTTCTACCAGGTGAGACCCAGCTGTTTATGTATGTTTGAGTGTGAATTTAGCCATTAGATTCTAATTTTGCAACATGTGCACTGAAAAGAGTGAAAGTGTTGACACCTCTTCTGTCAACTTCTGTTTTCTTTTATCTCTGTTGTCTTTCCTTCAGGTCTTACTAGGTCTACCAGTGGTTGACATGGGCCATATCAACCTCTTTGCTGTCCTACGAGGCTACCCTTTTGATCAGATACTAGTATTGTCGAGGATAAATAGCGGTAAGTGGTTGGATATTTCAGTGTATGTTAATTTAACAGTAGAAGGCTTTAGGTTCATCTTTTGTAAGCGCTGTGTAGCCATTTCATGTTCAGTTTATGCATTTGTTGATCTTAAGGACTGCGTAAATCTAGGAATTACATGAATGTGATTTAAACTTCTTGCCAGTGTCAGCCAGTCAGGTCCCTTTGTCCAGTTGTCTTGGGCCTTTTCAATATTTGATCACTTTTCCAAAAAAAAAAAAAAATTACCAGAATATAAATATTTTATTCCTTAATGGAGACTTAGCTCAGACCATTGGATTGCTGCCCCCGGTGCAGCTTTGTCCACCTACTATAGCTCCACAGGCTGTGGTGGGGTCATTGCAGCTGTTTATAAGAACCACATCCGTTGTCCTTTTTACTGCTTTATTTTTAATAGGTTTCAACATTTGTGTCAGTGATTTCTCTGCTGCCTATCCATACAATTTTTAAAAACAACAAAATAATTTAACCTTCCCCTCAGCACGGTGCCATTGGAGAACCCAGTGTTACCAACTTCGCAGGGATGTGGGATGGCCAGCACTCTGATTCGTCATCAGAGTTATCAGGCACTGCCCATAATTTATTTTTCTGTTTTCTTTTTGTTGGTGGTTGTTTGTTTTTTTTTTCATATCTGACAAATACTTAAATGTGTCTGCTACCCTGTTAAGTGTAGTTGCTCATAGGTATCATTGATATGGTGGAAGCACACAGCTAGAATTAGACTCTCTAGCGTGTATCACTCAAATTTCCATCATAACTCAGACAAAACAGAGGCCCTTATGACTGACCCTGACTTATTTGCTTAAGAGGTTAGTCATGCTAGGAACATCAAAAGCTCCCCAAACAATCTTGGCGTTCTTTCTGATCAGCATCACATGTCCACATTGCTAAAGTTTTCATTTTGTTTCTTGCAGTTTTGCTGAACATAGCTTTGAATATTAATATTACTGTGAATGTTTACCACATTCTTTCTCTTGGAGGTCTTTAAAGAAACTTGATATATGCAAAAGGACAAACTTCCATATATTATATATTCAGGGCATGTAGGTGGTCTAAATGAAGTGATTATATCAAAGATTTGTTTAACTGAGTTTGAAATACCACAGCATACAACAATACAATAACAATGAATGGTGGTAATCTGCATATTATAGCATAGTGATCAGTACTTTAATGGGTATATGAGCAAAATATGTGATCAGTTGTAGTATAGATGGAATAATTTTGTCTTGGAGGATGGTCACTCAGGCCTACAGCTGAATTTACAGAGGAACATGTCGTATTGCATGGAGAATACCTCTGGTGAACTGTGATGGCAGACAGTGGTTAAACAGGTCAGCAGACACTCTGGCTAATGGCTGAGAGCAGTTCAGGTGGTCTTGGCATTGAGGCTTGGTTCTTAATGTTTTGCTGGTCTGGTAATCTGTGGAAAACGCCACAAACCCGCCCTGGGTGTACAGTGGAACTGCTTCTTAATTCTTCTTAATTTTCTTTATTATTCATGATTGCTGAGCTGTTAAGCCCTACTGTAGTAATCGGCCTCCGAGACTGTCTGATCAAAGACTTATTTCTGTTAATTAATCTGACTCAAAGGTGAGAATGATATACGTATGACATATCCAAAGATTGTGTGTTTTCAGCTGAAGCTTGCACAGATTCTCCCTCAGTTTATTAGATCTGCTAAATCTGTAAACTGTTTAAGCAGTTCCTGAAATCATTTACAGGTTGGCCTTTTTAACCTTCTCTCCGCCCACCATTTTATCATTTATTTTTTCAGTATTTTTCTCATTTTTTTTATTTTTGCTGTAAAAAGCACTTTGCAATTGTGTATGAGCTATACAAGTTATTATTATGATTGCTTTATTTTATTTTTTTAAACTTGCTGCAGAGAGGATCATGCTAGTCCACAGCAAAACATCTGACTGACAACGCGACAACGCGTGAGACTTCAAGCAGAAATGATGACAACACCTGCTCAGAGTCCCAGTTTCCTGAACATCGTCCCCGGTCAGGATGAGACTCTGTGCCACCTGTCTTCAGTCAAGTCTATCCCCAGTGACTCGGACACCAGTCTTGTCAAGGCTAATTAGAGGTAAGCAGTGCTGTAGTTCAGTGTTGCAAATAATAATAATTGCCAGTACAGCTCAAACTCAGCTGATCTTCCTCGGGTGTACAGTCCAAGCCAATAGCTTCATACAGACATAGAGGAAAATAGCACTCTGTAATATAGTTTTACAGAGTGCTAAAACTAACAAGAGTATCAGTGCGACTGGTAGAAATTGATGCATTTCAGCACTATTTATGATTATCATTTAACAAGAAAAATCCAGAGTGACTGAAAGTTTCTAAAAAGTTTAATGAAGGTGCTCTTTAATGGGGTACAAAGAAAGCCCAAAAACAAAAGATCAAAGGCACCCTCTTTCAATTCTAAGGTTTCAGGACATAATAAAAAAAAAAAAAAAATCAGGTTTTTACCACCTTGTAAAATTTTTTAAACCCAACCTCAGATTAACAACACACACATATTACACTGTGTCATTATTTATTTAATGAAAACTGAGCCAAAATGCAGAAGCAATGTGTGAAAAAAATAACTACACCCCATTATTCAACAGCTTGTAGAACCACCTTTTTCATATTTATATGGACACATGCTGTGTTAAAGATCTTAACACTCCTTTATGTGCATACAGGACATGTAATTGGATCCATTAAATCTGTTTTCCACAGAGAATGTGTAAATGCAAAACAGTTTGTTAAAGTTTAACAATGTATCTTGGTTTACAATGGGCTTTATCTGTTATTTCCTTTGTAACTTACCATAAGCAGTTGTTGATTGTAAAATTTATGCCAGCCAACTAAGATTTCTTATGCGTTGTACCATATTTTTTGCTGTGAAGTTCTGGCAACCACAGCTGCTGGTACTTTACCGTAAATTAAACAGAATTTTTTTTAACAAGGTGTACTTAATAAAGTGTGCGGTGAGGGTATTTTGCTCTCAACATAAACCTGCCATTTGATGTCCAACTCACTTACATGCGCATAAACTCTAAAAACACCACTTATTTCATTGTGAAGAAAAACATTTCTGTTAATCTCTTTGCAGTCAGGTGAGGATTATTTAACAGTTCATTTGTTTCAAGTTTAACCTTTATGTTACTGTGCTGGTTACACTAGAAGTTTTGTGTGCGACTAGTTTCGGTAAAACTTTTAAGCAGAGTGAGCTAGTTAGAATTCAAAGTATCAAACCATCTTCAGAACAGGTGTAACATTGGGATACATTCTTGCTTTCTACAGTAATATTTGACACCTGATTGTATCTTTAAATGTTCACACCAGCTGTTAAGTTGCACTTTCATCCCTCTCACTGTGATCACCTTTGTGTTTCAGGGAGCAGCAGGGCAGTTGCTTATAATGCTACCCTTGTTTTGGACATGGAGGAACCGTTCACAATTAGAGCAGCTGGTACAGGAAGATGCACATGATACACAAACTCATACAGGTAAATTGTATATTCTCCATTCTCATCTACTGTATTCAATCTGTGTTCTCTCAGAATTGCAATCAAAGGTGGAGTAGGGAGAAGAAAGAAAATATTTCTGGCATCCCAACACAAATGCACCAAACATCAGCAGCAGAGGAAGCCTAGAAGGTAAGAGTGTTTTCAGAAAAAGCAACACCTGATATCCCTCTTAAGTAGCACAGCTTTTCAAGACAGTCTCTCTCCAAAACCGCTTGGTTTGCCACCTGCAGTTGTCCCTCCGCAGCCTTGGGAAAAGCGCTTCATCTGAACCCCTGGAACAAAGGCTCAGTGTCCTGCCATCAAGCTTCCTCCAGCATAACCCAGAGCATAAGTGCAGGGCTGGGAATGTCTTCAAAGATGTCCCACTGTGGAAAGCCCACCCTGGCATCCAGATGTAAGTTTTCTAGGATACATTTTGTGCTACAGGTTGTAGCTGGGATGCAACCGGCCAGTTTTCTCACTACCAGGTGTTTTATTTATTTATTTTAGGTTTTATATTCTAAGCTGTTATTTGATATCTGCTATGTTTTTGTTGCAAGCCGATATATTTAATTTCTTCTCCTTTTCCAAGACATAACATAGTACACCGTGTACCATATCACACCAAGTACTGGTCTGAGCTTGTGAAAGACGGGGTATTAAATGGATCTACCCACGGGGAAGCACACAAACAAATACAAAGCCAAGACATCCTGAGGAACAAGAACAATATGAACCACCTTTTCAACAGAACAAGCTATGAGGAGATCATAGACTCTGAGCTCCCCTCCAGTGCTGTGACTCTGGACAACTTCCAGAGAGACACCACCATTGTCCCACATCGCTCCATATTGGATATATTTGTCCAGTGAATCTCAGAAGAAAGATGAGGAGGAGGATGCAGATGGTGACTTAACTGAAGCCTCTCTGGATACAACTTAAAAGAGACCTATTCTGCTCATCTCCAGCTCCATATTTTAATTATAGGATTGCAGAGAGTTCCTCTGCATGATTCACAGTTCAAAATAAACCATATTTATCTTATTCTGGGTCTTGGTGCAGCCCATCCTCTGTCTGAAACAACCCATTATAGATCATCAGACAGAGCTAAAAGTGTAAAAACTGCCTGAAACTGAGTGTTTAGATCTGTGTGAACCCTGGGCTTTTGGCTCACAGGGATTACTTGTACATGCACTGACCTCATTGTTTGAAACTCTTTGATATGAGCATCCACTATTGTAACAGTATATATGAGAGAAAATAAGGAAAAGCCTAATAGGTCCACTTTAAATTGGAGAAAAAAAACATGAGGTTTGCTTCTTCTTGTATGAGCAGTGTCCAGTCTCATGTATGAAACAGATATAATATTAAATGATAACAATAAATAAATATAGAAATAATAAATCTTAATTTGAACATGGACAAACTTGGATATTGTTTGAGAGCAACAGAAGTATCTCAGTTTCTTTTAAGTGCAGAAAACACTCCCTATTCCCTTCCCAGGAGAACTCTTCTTTTTCACAACATTACACTCAATTCTGTCATTTTTCCAGCAGGTCAGAGGTAGCCACAACAACTTCTGTGTGTCCGAGGTGTAACGACGGTACCCAGTCGGGATCACACTGTAGCATTTCAAAAGTTGGTTTGCCTAAAAAAAATTTTTTTTAAAAAGCATAAAGATTTTGTTTATGTTAGCTATGTTGCAGCAACCCTGCAGCCTGTAACCATGTAAGTTAAATGTTCACCTGAAGTGCAACGATAGCATGTTCTATTTTGCATTATTATGAAATATAACTATATACTATTCAGAAACTGTCACTAGTTGTCTTTTGCAATGTGAAGCTTTTTTTTTTTTTTATTAGTGTGAGTTCAAATATGGCACTTTACATGACTGAATTTATTTTTCATGTTCTAACTAGCCAATACTCAGACATTTTTCAATGTATGTGTCCCAAATTAGAGATCCTGATTCATTTTGAGGGTAAGAAAGACCAGTGAAAGTTTCAGGCTTTAGTCTTTAATACTTTTAAGATATTCATCTTGAAACAGTCCCTCAGATTTCAAAGTGAAATAAAAAGGCCTGAAAGTGGTTAGATGGACAATTTCTAAAAATATATACATGTATATATCTTGAAAAGTATTTGATAAATAAAGCAAACTGCAAAGGTGACAATACAATCAAAATTATCATGGCTGTCACTCCAGATGACATGAAGGCTGTTTTCTGCTTATATGAACACAGGTGTGCCTTGAAAACCACTTTAGCAAAGTAAAACAAAGTATAAGCCACCTTGGCACTGTGGTGGTGATATAGGGGGTCCTGGGTTTCTGCAGCAGGTCTATGTAGCCCTCTGCTCCATCACATGAAGCAAGCTGAGCAGCTCGTTCACGTCGTGGTGGATCCTGAACTCGCTCATGGCTCAGGCAGCTGCTGTGAAGACAAAACGTTTGATTTTGAATGAGAGAGCAGAGAGCTTAGCCCCGTCACAGCAGATATCAACATCAGAGCTGCTGGCTCACACTGACAAACATCAGCTACAGCTTAGCTGAGCACATGCAGTAACCAAAGCCCGATATAAAGGCTGGTGTAACCAGAGTCTGAAGCCATCTCCCCACCTAGTTTCAGCAGGGTTCACCGGGGCAGGTAGCAAAGGTGCCCATCTCTATCAAATTCTTCTTCTTTTACAGCTGCGCAGCGACAGCACCGCACTGCCCCCTACAGGTCACATTCGGTGCTACTGCTTCACTAACAGGCAAAGGACCTCTGATTATCAACAACTTTAGCATATTCAGTGAAAATATCCAAAGATTCTTAAAGATTAATAATTTTCTGAGATACAACCCCTCCAAGTACATAGCTGCAGGTCAAAATTTGTCACTTCTTAATTTGCTTTTTTTTCCAGCAGTTTTGTGCTCTCATAAAATCTTATGTACAAGAGCTAGCTACATCAAATTTTCAGGGCTGAAAAACACATTTAAGCTCTGTTACAAACTGCAACCAACTCAATTTTAAACACACTCCAAGTGTCACAATCTAAAGCCAAAATTTTGTTTTTGTCCAGTATTGTTTTCTATAACCAACTTTGAACATCAGTATCATGGGACATATTATCGTTTCAGTAGCAAAACTGCACCAATTCATTGTCTGTCATGTAGAGGAACAGAAAAAAGTATTGGTATCCTGGATGTTTGATCTGTTTTCTGATAATTCACTGGAGAAAAAAACTCCAAAACAATTTCACATCTGAAACCAAAATCCCTCCCTGCCTTCATAAAGATGTTTCCCAGCATCTGACGAGCTCCCTGCACACAAACGGAGCAATAAGACGATTCTGACTTTAGGCCAGAGACGTGTCCTCTGAATTAAACATAATGCCTTCACCTTCTTCATCCATATCTTTCTGAGGATGTTTTGGTACTCTGGAGTTCCATCCTGTGCAAGTAGAAGCAGCACTCCACGCTTTACAGACATGCTCCATCCTGCGGTTTGAATCTTGGTGAAAAAAGAGATTCATACTGCAGCTGGACAATGAACCTAAACACACCTGAGACCTCTGAAGACCAAAGAAGATCCACGAGTGCTGACCATCACATTCACCTTACCTCAACGCCACTGAACATTTATGAGGAGATTGTAATAGTGAGAAAGTCAAACATTCGTGCCATCACGTGAAGCTCTTTTGAGCATTGTCAGATCATTCTGGGATAACACGGGGTAT
>VUQI01014994.1:7585-25885 GCA_015106735.1 Paratilapia polleni
ACACATACACACACACACACACTCACTGTTTTAAATTGTCTTGTTTTCCAATGTAGGTAGAGGAAATGAATGTACAGTTGCAGCTGGTTTCACAGAGATCTCAACTGAAGCAGAAGGAAATCACAATAAGCAAGTCAGCTCGAGTCTACAGAAAATGGTTAACAAAACAAAGGTAAGAAAACCTCACATTTGTTTCTAATTGTCTAACTGAATTCAACAGTTCAGTTGGACAATTTAGTCTCTATGATTTAATTGAAAGGCATTTTTTGCACTGAACAATGCATGTCGATGGTACATTTCCTACTGTGTTGTGGGAAAATTGGAAGCAATTGAAAAAACAGGATGTTATAAGTATAATGTCACCAGTGGGAGGTTTACTGAGTCATTAAAGATATCGCTGTTACATGGGAGCATACAGTTTTAATTACAAATCTATTTCCTTAGTCATATAGTCACTTTCTGTGTTTTGGTGCCTGCTAAATTGCCTATATTAAGCGTTTCAGACACACATTGATAAGACTTCTTTCCTCAGATTTAGTGACTGTAGTTACTTCCAGCCAGTGTGGGCTTTGTACCATTGCTTTGTACCAGGCCATTGCTTATCTTCCTTCATCACACAGATAGATAAAAGGGAACACAGTGTAAAAAATAAATTTTTTGTCTGTAATATAGGAAGTTTAGGAAGTAAACCAAACATTGGTTGTGTGTGTAATTTCCTAATAAGTATTTCCTCCGTAAGGTCATACACTTCCATGGCTGTAGGCGTTTGACTCTACTGATGATACTGTCTGGTCCTGAGGGTTTCCTGTGTTTTGCCTCTGTGATGGTAGCATACAACTTCCTTGCTTGTGAAATGCACCTGGGCTCTGTTTTCGTTACACTGGTAACCTCAACAAGCTCTAGCTGAAATAAACTAAAGATGATGTCATATCCCCCGGGGATCTTTTATTAGTTAACTTTATTGTAGCCTGATTACAAAGCGGTTGTAATTGTTCTTTTGGTTCTATAAAGATGATGATGATGATGATAATGATGGAATAATCTCCATATAGTTCTGGTAAATACAGTCATCAAGGACAATTACTTCTCGTGTCTTATCTTTAAAAATACGTGTAGTAAATCTTAAAACTCATGTTTTTCAACTTTGGGTGAAAACAGTGCAAATGTCTAACAAAATTTTAAAATTCTGAAAATGTCAGCAGCGTATGTTTATTAAAAAAAACAACATAAAGATGCTGATTAATTTTGGTCCTTTGCAGCAGATTATAAAGTCTCAGCGATGTTTATAGTGGGGTCTCCTTGTTTCCTAGTGGTCAGTTACACATACTGTATAAGCCAGGTGTTTTTATCTGGTGGAACCTTTACCCTTCTGTCGCCTCACAATTCCCACTTCTCTTTACTCTAAGGAAGTAATGCAGGTCTTTTAAAAGATCATAATTTGGCTCTGTGGGTGACCTAGTGGTCTAATGCATAAGGCGTTAAAGCTGTGGATTTACACTCACCGGTCACTTAGTTAGGTATACCTTGCTAGTACTGGGTTGGACCCCCATTTGTTTTCAAAGCTGCTTTAATTCTTCCATGTGCTCCAAGGTTTGATGCGTTGTGTGTCCAGAGATGCTCTTCTGCATACCTCAATTGTAATCAGTCGTTATTTGACTTAATGTTGCCTTCAATAGCTCAAAGGAGTCTGGCCATTCTCCTCTGACCTCTGGCATCAGCAAGGCATTTTCATCCAGAGAACTGCCGCTCACTGGATATTTTCTCTTGTTGAGATCATTCTCTGTAAACCCTAGAGATGGTTGTGCGAGAAAACCCCAGTAGATCAGCAGTTTCTGAACACTCAGACCAGCCCGTCTGGCACCAACAACCATGCCACGTTCAAAGTCATTTAAGTCACCTTTCTTTCCATTCTGATGCTTGGTTTGAACAGGTATACCTAATAAAGTGACCAGTGACTGTATGTCATACCTATCATTTTCTTCATTTCATATCACAGACTTAAAAATTCTCTGAAATGTTCAAAAAATGTTATGTCAGCCTCATTATTGTTTGTGTAACATGTTGCCCAAAGTAGTAATCTGGCCTTTTTTCCTCTCAGTATCACTACTTGTAGTTGCCTCTCTCAGGGGATCTAGTAGATCTCCAGGTTTGCAGCCTCATCGTTTTTTGATTCGCTGAACTGTTTCATTTTCAGTATGTGCAGAATAGTCACCATCAAGGAGATCTGGGCATACAGAGAAGAATTTCCTTCATTTGTGTTGGAAGTGTTTGTGCTCTGAGGCCATGCTTATTCACCCCAGCTCTTTGTCAGAGGCTCATTCATTCTCATTGCCCTTTTCTTGTGCTACTGCCAGAACATGACCACTGCATAAGATAGGCCAGAGTTTCTTTAAAGGAACTTTAAGAATATCTGCACATAGTTTGAGTTGTTTGAGTTTGAAAACATTTAAAAGTAGCTCTTCTCATCACCTTTTTTCAGTCCTTTAGTGTCTATAAAACAAAATGCAATAATAAAATGTATTCCTTTAAAGAATGATAGGGGGCTGTAATGCAGTGACATGACCATTAATTTACTTGCTAACTTGTCTTCTTGGTGATAATGTGTTGTTTGACAGGCATGGGGGCAGCTCATGGACTGTTTTGGCACTACTGTGCTTAGCAGGCCTTAACCCCTGACTTCCAGCTGGGGGACCAGATATCAGAGTGTGGCAGGAAAGGGCCTGGTGGTTCTGTTTGTGCTCAGGTGTTTGTGCTAATGGTATTTTGCTGTATTGGTGCCAAAGCATGTGGCTGAATGGACCACAGTCACCAGGCTGTAAATTTACAGTTGTTACAGTTGTCAGTGTCTCTATATGTGTTTTTCTCTTTTTATGGCCCTGATGTTTTTGTCTCTATGCATCAGTATATTCAGCAGGGTTATTAAAAGAGCACAGTCACTGAATAATGAAAGAAAGAATCCTTTTACTTGTTCAGTGCTGCATAATTCAACAAATCAAATCATACACCCAAAAGAAGTATAATATGCATTCAATTTCCTAGTGTCTTTTTGTAGCTGCTGATTGGCTACTTTAAAGTGTAGATTTGTCATTCACAGATTTCACTCTTTCTCTGGTTTCTGCTCCTACTAATCACAAGCCAAGAAACAAATGAATCCAAATAGGTGTTTTTAATCAACACTGTGTAGCTGCTCCATTTATACTTGATTGCCACATATGTGGTAGCTGTTCCTGTAACGGGCTTTTCGGGCTTAGGAGTACTCCAGAAAAATACAGTCGGTGTGAAAACAGTGACACAAATGCAAACATTTGCTTACACAGTACTGTCATCACGGAGATTTGTTCCCTCTTATAGGTTTTGTGTGTCTATCTTTGTTTCAGGCAGTGAGAACACTGGTCATGACAAGCATGCCCACTGAGTAAGTGCTGCTAATGACATTGTTTAGATAAAGATAAATATCACCATTTTCATATACTTTAATTTTGATTAGCAAGTTGGCAAAACAAGACATTGAATTCTAATTACTCATGTCTTGTAGGAAGCAGAACACGGTGGTTCAAGTGGTGAAAGCACTTGGTGGTTTTTCAATCGTTGACCGAGTCTGTGAGAGCACAACTCATGTGGTGTCTGGGGGACACAGGCGAACTCTCAATATTCTACTGGGTATAGCTCGTGGCTGCTGGATCCTCTCATTTGAATGGGTATGTAGGCTATAAATATTTTGAAGATTTTGTTTGATATTATTTAAAATTTAGGATTAAGTGTGATACCGTCTTATCTCTAATTGAAATGTTTTATATTGAATAGGTTCTCTGGTCTTTGGAGCAAAGACAGTGGATTCCAGAGGAGCCGTATGAACTTTCAGATCAATTTCCTGCAGCACAGGTAGGTGCAGAACTAGCCAAATAGTATTAGTAAAAAGGTCCATGATATATTTACTACCAGCATTAAGTTAACAGTAAAGCTTTTTATGTTTTTCAGTAGTATACACAATTAAACATATTATTTAAACTGACTTATCTTATTATCTGTAGATCATTAATTTCCTTTAGTTAAGCAGAAAAAAAGTATAATTGAGATTAAAATCTCTTTCAGAAGTAAGCTATACTTCTGATACTCAACAGTATTAAATCAACATTGTCTTTCTCTGCATTCTTAATGTGGCAAAAGAAATTTACTATTTCTCCAGAGCTTAGAAATTTAGAGATGTACACTTGTACATCGTACTGGTACCTTAAACATTACAATGTAAAAACTCCCAGCCTGTCCACTCATGCTTTAAATTTTTTTTATTGCCAGTCATCCATTTACAGTACGCTTGTTTTTCCTAAAGCATCCTGTTTGAACTGTGGATGTTGCCTCTTCCTGCACTCACATGAATCACTGTCTTCTCCTGCCCTGCAAGGAAAGACTTGGGGTCTTAATGTAGACAAATGTCAACATGTTTCCTCTTTAAATTGCGTGATGGCTTTTGTTGTGACAGAAAAATATTTTATGTCCCCATGGCCTTTTATCATTCTTTACTCCTTTTGGCACACCACATGCTTCCCTCTTTCATTCAGTTCTTGTGTCCTGTGCCATGCGTTGTTCCCATCAGCTGTTGTCAGAGTTAACGATTTTCCTTGATTTTATTTTATTATTATATTTTTATTCTGTCGGTTAATTTGTGAAGTACACTAATGTGTCTGTTCAAATATTTATGCATGAGCTTGGTAAATTGGTTCTAAAAATAAAAGACCAAAGCTAACATGCCAGTAATTCAAGTGTTTGTAGCCATGTAGGATCTACTTTAACTGTCCTTTTAAAATCTCTGCATTAGGCCATCAGGGAAATGGTATAAATCACTGATCAGGACTGCTCTTTATTAGATTTAGAGGAGATTTTCATCAATCCACCATCTCTTGAAATATCAGTATAAACTGAATATACATGCTGTGATATGAATTTTTAACTTGTAGATGTCAAACTGTTGAACTCATAGCCGAGATTTTTGCTGGATGAGGATTTGGAGCAAAATAGTGTGTTGTTTATTTGCAGTTTATGCATCAGAAACTGGTCAACAAACGACAATTTTTGGACCTGGATTCTTCTTGATCACTGCATCATTGCTTGGCTGTTTTTGTGCGCAGCCAGGATTCTCAGTCTGTGTCTTTGGCTGGCTTTTCTCGTGCTGCATCACATATTACCAACCACTAGCTATACGTGGATTTCTCCTCTGAGGATTTCAGTTTGAAACGTGCAGCTGAACCTATTAATGACCTACAAAAAGCAACAACAAAAAACAAGTTTGTAGCATGTTGAATTTATTGTGTATTTTGGATAAGATAAAACAACAGAAGAGATTTCAAAAATCCTAAAAAACTTTGCAGCTATCTGGCAGTTCAGCATCCACCAGGCTGTTCATTCTTGTTCATTGGTCTTAGGCTTAATTATCGTCACCCACTACAAAGCAGAATCAAGCTCTCTGCCTTCTGGTTGATTTTAAACATTCATCTTCAGGTATGCTGCTCGAGCATTACAATCAAATTCTCCTAAAGCCAATGTTGACTGGTAGAAAAATTAGGCTTTCTCGCTTGTCCAATTTTGTCACAAAGTTTGCTTGTTGTAGCTTCAGATGAACCATTACATGAAAAACACAGACTAAAAAAAACATTCCCTGCAAAACTGCAGAAAGATTATCGTCATGTATGAGCATGTAGGAAGGTACTGTATTATATTAAAATAATTCATTTCACTTTATGTGCAATAAAATTAATAACTAGCTATAACAAATCTCCTTTCTATATTATAAAGTTTATCATCAACCTTAAAATCTACTCATAAATTAAACAACAAATGTACATATATTCTCTGTAGCAAAACAGTGTTATACGAGACACATTTTGTGGTATTTTTACAGTAACATTTACATTTTGATAAATGTCTACAATGCAAAAAACAAATCACTTTCACCAGGTGTTTATCATCATATTGTACCATCGTCTCTTTTGTACAATGACATTGGCAGTTGTTATTCAATACATAATTGAACTGTATTAAAATGATTCAAGGAATTAAATTAAACTGATTAGCTAGCTGATATAACTAAATAGAGCCTGACCGATGTGGGATTTTTAAGACCGATAACGATATTTGGTGATTTTAAAAATCTGATATCTATATATATTTTTTTTTCTTTCAGGCACACAAAACAATCAGATTTCTCTAGTGTTTGTTATGTGTAGTTATTTATGAGTCCTTACAAAGATAATATGACAGTGCAGATTAAAAATAAACTTTTTTATTGTCACATCAAGTTGTAGATTACTTGTTTACGTCTCTGTCCGATTCTGCTCGGATCATCTGGTTGTTGTGTTCATGGCATTCCAAACACCTGTGTTGCCAACAGGGAAGCTGCACAGTGCCCTCAGGTGGACAAACTATGCAACATCAGCACTCGTAACATGATTGAGGAGTGTTTCTCCCGTCTCCTCTTTACTTTTTAAATTTTCATTTATCGGCCGATAATGGAAAATTATTTGTCGATACCGATATGTTGGCAAATAGCTAATATTGGCCAGTAAAATCGGTTGGGCTCTATTACTAAATTTAATTACTATACATATACATACTACAGCCATGTGTATTGGTGTGACTGTCCATATATTAAAATTTAACACATAAAGATGTACAAAGGCGTATAAAAATATATGCATGATGTGTTTTGGCTCCCTTGAGAATTTTTATTTTTGGGCTTGCTGTTTGTTGCTTGTTGTCAGGCAGAATTTCCTTCTCTCTTTGTTTAATCTGAGAGTTCAAAGGGAACCCGAAAAGTCTGCTGGTCGGATCATCATTGTAGTGGTCTTCAGTGAGTAGCCTGAGCCTTTCCAGTAGTACCATTTGATTCCATTGAAGCGATTCGAGTTTTGGCCCTGTTGATAATACACCCCATTCAAATTGGATGGACCGCAGGCATCAAACCACCAGCCTAGAATAGCAAAACATTATTAATCATCTCTGTATATGTTTTATACTCTAGATGGTGAGTTTTTGTTCATTTATACATATTACAAATGAAGTGATTTTGAATTTAGAAACCTTCCACTGAGTCAGCAAAACAATTTCACTACTGTAATACTATCAGGAAAAAAGATTACAACTCATATAAAAGAATGGGAGATATAATCTTTTTGTTCCATGCACTCTTCTTCCTAGTTTAGATCTACAATGAAAAACAACAATCAAGTTAAGTCGAAGCTTCGGATATGTTAGGCTAGTAGTGTCTAACGTAGCCTCGAGCTGCTGGCCACAAGCAGAATTGCGAAGCCTCCACAGAGCTTCCATCTTTCTAAATCTACACCCAAAGTGTCTTTCCTTAATGTCACCTTAAGTAACATCACTTGAGGAAATTTGTCAGACTTCCCAGAAGCCAGTCTGGAGCCACAAATGGCTTTATACAGCCTTTTTCACACTAGTGCAGTGCCAGGTCAGGGTATTTTTTTTTAATAGCTTCAATTTATAGATTTCCTCTAAACCAGTGACACGTGTGCAGTCATAAAATTGTTGTTTTGAAAACAGCCACTGAATGTGTGTGTGTCTGTGTGATTGTGCGTGCTAAGAAAATAGCTGTCCGGAACAGGTAAATTGTGGGTTTCTCAAGAATTGCTCGTACATTCAGGAAACCAAAGACCAAAAAAAAAAGGAATAAAATTAAATGGAAAAATGTCCAGATACCTGTATGAGAACCAGTTTATGATTTTAAAAAGTTAGAACTTTTTTGGCTAGGCCTCATTTTTTTCCACACCCCTTCAAAGGCCTGGTGAGCGTTAAAACTTGGCTTTAGGGCTAAAATGAGAATTAGGTTAGGGCTAGAGTAAAGGTTTTGCTCTTTGTGATGGTTGCATGCTTCTCCCCCTACACGGAGAGTGGAGCAGGCAGCAGTCACTTTGGGGAAACACTGGTAACAGAGCACAACTCTTACACAAATCATATACGAAATATGAGACCCACTCATCTGAACATCCTCAAACTATGCACAGCGCTTACTCGAGTACCCAACAATACACCCACCAAGTTTGAAGTGGACCGGATAAATGTTTGTTGAGAATTGAAGAACTGACAGTCTCTGCATGGATGTACAGAGGTTTGGCCTTTTAAACTGTGGTTAGTCTGTGTGTTGTTTTCAAAGGCATTATATTGAGAGGCGCATATATTGATTTTTCAGCCTCTATTTATATTCAGATTTATTACATTCATTAACATTTTTGTTCATTCCAATTTCATGCTTATAATGACAAAGCCCACTTCTCTCTTTTTACTGGACCAGTGCCACTCTGTTACAATCGTGTATAATGTGCTCAATGGAGTCCCCTGTGAGAGACCCCTCATGGGAAAAAGGGATAGGGTAAGAGTTTGTGTGCTTTCATGTTCACTTGGCAGACCCCAGTACAGAGGGCGGCAAACTTCTGGCAGTAGAGTTACTTTACAGGGAATGGATGAGGACCTTTAAGCCACAAGAGGAGAGAGGGAAAAGCTCTGTTCCCAGGCTATTAATGTCACCCATTGTAGGGACTGAATTCCCCAATGAGTTGATCAGTGATTAAGTCTGAGCTAATTGTGCTCTTTGACACAGCTACAAAAGGATGGCTGCCCTTAAATTGGCCTTAAAGATTTTTGGGGCAAGTGCCAAGATTTTGTGTGGATGGGAATTTGTTCCACAACAAGTGTCCATTACTGATTTTTATATATACGGATATATATATTCCAAGCAATAACATGACATTTAAATGAATGTGTTTCTCACCTCCTGTTGTCAGTAGCGAACATTTGCACACACATTTGTCGTGGTCTGCATCCTTTGTACTGAATTCGCTTCCTGGCTGCCCAATGCTGCTTATTTTGCCTGCTGTTCCGCTGTAGCCTTTAAGGTGTATCCTGTAGAATGGGAAAGGGAAAATGAAGGAGGAGGAGGAAGTCTGTAATTTCTGTTCCTCAAAAGGCATCAGTCAGCCTCACTTATAAACCTCCTTGGCCAAACCCCTCAATCACACGGGATCAAAAATGGGTTTTGTCATATTGATAAATGTGTGAGTTATTTAATTTTTTGATGTTTGTGACTAACAAGCCCATAGTGATGACATATATGGTCATGCTACTTTTATTTTATGCCAAAGCTTTTTTGTAATGCCATTTGTGCACTTTCTTTTTAGTTATATGGCTTTACTGATCAAACCATCTTAAGACCAAATTAGAGTAGACTGAAGACCTGAATATAACTGTGTTGAAATGCGACATTTCAAGGTCTGTTCTACTTTTGATATCAGCTTTGATTGCAAAGCAAAAACATTTTTGAAGGTTATGTTATTCCCAGGAAAGAATGTCAGAAAAACTGAGACATTTAATGTATTTCCTATTTTTCAAATACTGAGCAGCTTTGTTACATTTTCTTTGGGCTGATGCCAGTACGTCAGTATCAGGAAGTATAGAGTCTTATACAGCAAGAACTGCTATCCATGAAAATTTCTATAACGTGTCTTCCTTTCAATTACAATGAATAGCAAGTAATTTCAAGGTAGTTTTCTGGCTATAAATGATAGGGACAGGGGACACTGTGTCTGTCAGAATAAATCATATAATACTGAAGAATTGTCCTTCTCGTGTGTTAGTGGTAAGAGTAAGCATTCAAAGCAAATTCAGCGTCAGCCGCCTCAACAGTCTAATGTTTGTCAGTGAACTGAAAATCAAGTTTAAAACTGATAATCAGACTGAATTGCAGACTGAATGACGATCCATAAGAATGCATCCAGGGTAGCTGAAAATATTAGATTTTAAAATAATCAAGACATCAAGTTTTGACTTGATGTTCATATATGAAAGAGATTGCCACTACCCTACATTATGTTGAGAATACAGCTTTGTAGGACACTTGCTTCTGAATGTTTACACATTTAATTTCTTTGTAGTAATTGCAAAGCTTTGATTTTTGAGGCTGTGCTTTAATTATGTTATGTTATCTTGGCTCAAAATTGGCAGCACTTTTTAGTATGTGTTAAGGATAGCAGTCTTCAAAAGCACTGATGTAAGAGAGAATAATTTGCTGGTGGGCTTTTTTTTTGCCCTTAATAACTTGAGCTGCATGAGTAGTGAAATTCTCTGCTCAAAGCATAAAATTAAACAAAATGTTCATTACTTGCCACTTCAGGTCTGACAGATTAATTACTAGGGATAAAATTACTTGGTGATGTCTGTACAACGTACTTGTAATTTTGTGCTTCATTGTCAAGAGAAAATTGATCGTATTGTGAGAATCCAGAGTTTCCTTCCCAGTCACTCAGCTGGATCCTTAATTTGTAGGACTGTTGGATTGTTAGTCTGGAGACAAATTCGTTTCCTAACCAGAATTCTCCTGAAGGTTCTCCGAACCCCTAAAAAGACGCAAAAGAAAAATGATTAAACCGCGTGAAACTCCTGCAGCGATTGCTTTTCAGTATACAAAAGAGCACACCAATCGCTTTTTTGGGAAACGTTGTATGACAGCATATTATAAGAATAATTTCAGTAGCATTGGCCGTAATAACACTACAACTGAATCTGATACTTGAATAATGGCAAAGAGCTAAAAAAAAATATGTGAAGTATTCTTCAAAATGTAAGGGGAATATGCTAGTATTATTTTCCTGAACAGGAAATGGACATTGCTGCTCTGTGTAAGTGGTTACAGTTTGTTCCTTCTTCTTTGAATTTACCTCAGAGAGATAATCTCCAGCTCCTTAAAACACAGTCGATGGTCCAAACCAAATCTGACCACTGTTAGGCTGTTTCATTTCAAATGGAAACCGTAACCTGGGTAATTTTTTTTTAAAGGGAAGAATTTCTTCTAGAAGGTTTTACCTTTTTGTACTCTTGCCACGTACGGTGAAAGTCAACACTTCCGTCAAATCGTTTTTGTATAACCGTCCAGCCACCTCTTTCTGTCTCCATGTCACAGAAAGCCTTCAGACACAATGAAAAAAAGAGTTGTGAGTGTTTATTCAAATATCATGCTCTGTAAACAATTCATACTTATTTATATTTTGACTTAATTAAAACAGATGTGCTCCAGATTTCAGAAATTAAGTCAAAAGTATCTAAGGAGATCACAGTTGTAGCTCAAGCATGCACATCATTAATAGAAGTCTAAGAACGTTTGAAGTTCACGTCTCCGCCATCTGTTTTATTAACAAAGTGAGGGTAGGTCAGTGCATGCCTGTGTAAATGTTTGTGTACAAGGCGATTGCACAGGTCTCCAGGTAGGAGGCAGCCTGTCTCCAAACACTCACTGTAGGACTGACTGCAGTCACTCTCAGACAGATTGGCGAAGGTTTGCAAACAATTGCTGTCTAATTTATAAATGCAGACAGATTGCCAACACGTTGCAGTCAGTCTGAGTAAGTCTGCGTCAGTGACCGCAATTCGTCTGTAATGCATCTCTTTCCAATAGGGGACTCAACCTGTTGCCAACAGGTTGTATTCCGGATATATAAAGCATGGTTGCCAAGCACCTGTTATTTTGCAGTTTATTTGCAGCAACTACGTCACTATTTGTGGAGGAATTTCTGTTTCAAATCTGTGAGGTTCTGGCTGGACTGTGAATGCAAGTAGCTAATGTGAATTTCTGTATATGTAGACAGCAACAGATTTCTGATGTTAGTGGATTTCTCACAGTTAATCACCGTATTATCACAGATTGCATGTAATTGCCAACTTGCCATTCAAACACAAATTGCAGACTGACTCTGTCTTATTGCTGTTTGATCACCATCTTGAGGCACCAAAGTCGCTTTAAATATGGTAGCTGACTGCGAGTGGTCACAGACCTGGTCCCCATCTTTGAAGCAACCATTTCAAAGGCAACAAGTTCGCAAGTTTATTGCACACGGTCACAATAATTTTGTTCGTGCCACGGCCTCCAACCACCGTTTTCCCTGGTGTAACTGTAGCATGAGTCAGTAAATCCAGTTTAAAACAATCAGTCAGGCCTACTTTACCTTAACCTCCATTGTACTGTTGGGTATTGTTAGGGTGTAGACACCACTGTTCGTGTTTCCTGACTTGTAGACAGCAGCACAATCCATGAATGTGGTAGGAGTGTCCCGCATCATGACAGTTTTAGTCTCTATAGAAGAAATGAGCCTTTTTAATTTGACAACACACAACTGTACAGCATTTAGGTGTCAGGCTTTGCTAAACTAACATCTGTGGATTATGAAGTCCTGCATGATTCTTTAGTTTCAGTGTGAGGTTGGTCCCTGTGCATTCACGTATGTGAGTCTCATGCAGTGGCCCAAACTGATCTGTAGATTGATACCACTCTATGTTCCCACTAAACATAAGGATAGGCCCGACAATTAGTTTGCTTGGGTTCCTTTAAAGACTAAAGTTGATGGGAAACAGCTGGCCTAGGTAACACAGTCCTTGTACCAGGAACTAAGGGAACCAGACTAGCTGTTTGCACTGTTTCGAGTCTTAGTGTGAAATGAAGCGAACTAGCTGCAAGCCGTAGCTTTATATTAAATAAATACAATAATGGTATTTGCTTTCTCATCTAATTTTTAACAAGATTGTGAATAAAGCTCGTAAGCCCAAATGCCTGACTGTTCCTTTAAAGTGTCTAATGTGTGCTGACACAAATGCTACTTAAAAGACTTCATACCCGACCTGCCTGTTAAAAGAGCTTACAGTGACCTGAAGTTCTGACTCACCTTGAGCAGTGCCGGCAGAAATGGTATAAATGAGGTTGTTCACAGTGTCCAGTAGCTCCTGCTGCTGATGCTGTAGGACCGTGTTGTTGGACGAGACTTTGAACAGCTGCTGCTCCAGCTCACCTATGACAGCTGTCTGCTTCAGTATTAAAGTCTGGAGCTGCTCCTTTTCTTCTTGAAGCATCTTCATCTCCACCTGCCTCTGCTCCTCCATCTCCTTTACTTTCTTCTCTAGAAAACTGAGGAGAAGTATGCAGCTTCAGCAGCTAGCTTTTTCATTGCTTATCCCTATATGCTACTGTTGCTGAATGTGAAAATTATCTTTTTTTTTTTCCCATTTCATTTGTTGTCCTCACCTGTTTTTGTCATTCAGTTTGTTGATTTCATTTGTTTGGACAATTAGTTGTTTTTCCAACTTGTTGGTTGACAAGGAATTTTCAAGAAGTTGGCGCTCGAGTCGAGTTGTATGATGAATGACCTAAAACCAAAAGGACAAATTGAAGCAGTGCATTCATAGTGTCCTAGACGTATCTTGTGATAGGTCATCCATTCATCCATCAGACATTTATTAGCCTATTAAATGTTTGAGATTATGGTATAAATGTTTTGTCCTATCTTTATGTTAAATCGTTCACATTTACCCTCAGGACGGGCAAGAAGAAGATCCTCTAAAAATGGCATTTGTATCCCTACAGTAACTCACAGCTGAAAATAAGATGTTCCCTAATACTGATTACTTGAAATAACATGAAATACTGATTTACTATGGATATAATGAAGTTAAATTATTGTGTTCCTTCAGACATTGTCACATTTTGCATTTTTAGGTTTAATACAGAAGCCAAATTCCTGGAAATAAAAAGGCTGTAAACATGTAAATACATCCTAAATTTAATAAGAGTGAGAAATATGTGTCAAGTCAACAGCCAATTTGGACATGAATCTTTGTATTTCATTATGTTGATCAAGTTCAACTCAGTTTGCACCTGTAGAGCGAACAAACGACCATTTTCACAATGGAAAAAACATGACAGGAAAGAACAACCAACTTCCAATACACCAGACATACCTGAACAAGGGGAAACTTTCAGAAACCACGTATTTTCACAGACCTACGTATTGAACTGCACTCAGGGGTTGGGGACCTTGCCACTAATTTCCCAGTTCGGAGGAACTGAACTCAGCAAAAAGCAGCTTGTTTACATGGATCCTAGCTGTGTGTCTCCAATGGAGCTGTTGATGTCTTTGAACAGACGGATGTCTGATTGTGACAAACTGATAGACCCTTTCTCTGGGAATACAAGTGTGCTAATAACAGGAAATGCTGTACAGTTGGCTCACATAAGGTCATTGACGTGTAGCCACAATAATAAACTGACGCCATCATGCCTGTTTTTCCCTCTGCTTATTTTTTTTAACACTCAAACTATAATATTTATTGCAGCGTTTCACAGAGTAGGCTGTTATTTCTACTTTTAAGGAATAAACAAAATGTGCAGTTTCACCTGTGCTTCCACGTTGGTGAGTTTCCTTGTTTGCTCAGCAGTTTGACTTAACAGGTTTGTCCCAATCTCAATCATCGTAGCTGTGTGGTTGTGCACGGCAGTCTGCTGGATCTGGATCATGTCCTGCTTCATGCTGTCCTGTATGTAGCTCTCTAGCTGCAAAACAGAAGGACAGTAATTAGCTTGAGACGGTTTTTAAGAGATACTGATTGCCATCATTACCTGGTCGTTTTGTTCTGCACAGTTGTGTGTTAGGGTCATATGGAGGTTGACAGATTTATGGGACATTGAGCAGTTCTGTTTCTCATTTGTGTTGAATGAGAGAAATCAGGGACTAACTAAGTCAAACTAAAACATTTCCCAACATCAGAAACTGTGTATTTTGTGGATTTATTATATTTCCTAAATCTGTAACCCTAATAACCATCAGTTCTTTAAGTGTTTCATTGGTAATGTGGATGATAACATGTATCAGAAATAGGATGATTATACTGTCCTACAGTGAAAAGCTGCAACAAGATTGTTTCATTTTTAAGAAGCTCTATGAGGGTAGGAATTAACAGAATTGGCCCATGATGAGGCCTTTTCAGTAAAAACCTCCTTGAACTGAAACAAAAGTCATTTTCACACGGTAGTTTGTACTGAATGGTAACATGTAGAAATGCTGCCTAAATACCTAAATCATGACATAATAATAAACTGAAACTGTGTCAGTACAATGTCAAACATTGCCCATGTCAAACATCTTAATAATTTAGAGATTTGTTCTTATCTACCTTACTGTATTGCCAGATTTAGACCCAGACTAATCATTAAGTTATTTCCTGCATGGTGTTCCTGAGTGGCAATCAGGTCACACGACTTGTAAACAGGATGGAAGTGGTGAGTGAGAAGTTACATCCTTCATGACAGTCTGACTTGTGTGCAACTGGAAACCAGCATCAGTTGAATATTGATGTTATTTCCTCTTAGTTTGCATAATCGTTGCTGTTATTTACTCATCAGTCAGAAATGCAACGGCAAACAGGCATTTTATTTTATTATTAATACTTATGGCAAAAACAACCAAAGGCTCCAATTAGTACTGATTTTGTTTGTCTTCCTCTCGTGCCGTCTAGTTTGTTTATGTCCTCTGATTCACACAGATGTGTGGAAGGTTGTCATTTGAAATGTTGGCAGGATGTCCCATTGACAGTCAATGATCTAATCAGTTGTTTACTCTGCTTGCCTCAGAGGCGTCAGTAAGGTAATCACTGTGTTCCTCATTCGTGTGACAGACATTTTTTTCCCCTAGTCATCAGCTGGAGCATCATAAATAATACTTTCAGTAATTAAATGAGTACACTGATAATTCAGTACACCAAACCTGCTGATTTTGAACTTTGTTTCCCTAATGTGCAACTTTATTTAAAGATCCCCAATGTGTTTATGTGAATGCTGTGTGAAGTCCTCTAGGTAGGTGGCAATTGCTTGTTTTCTCATAATATTTTATTTTATCTAATCTCTTCTATCTGTCCTCCAATCCACTGATGAATGGAGGTGATGACAAGATTTATAATCTCAGTGAGGCACAACTGTGAGATGTTCATTCAAACACGAAGCAGTCAATCCATCACTTCACCTTAGCTGCTTATTATTTTTGGCGCTATATGATGAAATGCAGTGGATACATTTTACTCAATGGAGCTTTTAATCGAGAGTAAAAACAGAATTTGAACACTCCCACATGGGAAAGCCGCAATCACGTAACATGCTTACACTTACTGGAGTAGACTAACCTGTCCCAATAGCTTTGCTGTTCAGCTGGTAGAGAAATATGACTGTCTTACTTTATTTGTGATGACAGTCATCACCTGACTTTTTGAACACTCTTAACAGATTTCAACTTAAAATTATTAAAAAGTCTTCTTACAGTTATTGGGTAGCAAAGTCACTGGCACAGTCAGCACACCTTCCACATGACACTTCTGTGTCATCAACCATTGTTAGTATTCATTATGGCGGAATTAAGAAATAAATGGGTTTTTTTTGGGGTTTTTTTAGGACACAGCAATGCCTTAATACATAGTATAACATACCCCAATATTCCAATGGAATACGCAAGATACATAAGCATCTTGGGTAAGCATGCCTTGATTTGGAGTTAAGATTGATTTTTGACCTGCACAAGGCTGTTGGATGTGTATGGCTTTTTTTTCTTGCAGACTGTCCAAAGAAAAATCAGTTTTCACACCTGAACTGTGATTTATTCTCCCAAAAGTGTTAATTTGAAGTAGACATCCAACAGGTAATAGTAATGGAGTCCACAGACTGATGTGAAACAGTATGCTGATCCAAGTAAAGCCACATTTTTAGTGACACATAGTTAAGACAATCTTCTTTAGTTTGTAAGAAATGTCCAGGCTGTCACTACAGTAGATGTGCCGTTGGACTTCTTGAAAAATGTAAATTTGCATTGCGAACAGGCTTTGATTTCTGAGGTAGCTCTGGTGTCTTTGTGTGAATATAGCGAGTGTAACGGATCAGAGGTTGTTTTATGTTACGAGACAGGAATTGTGTCATCAAACTGTGAGACGTTCTTGTGTTTCTGGCTCGTCTTGTTTCGTTCTGATCATTAAACTCACTCTGAAAAGGTTGAAGAGAGGGGCCAAGAAAAGAAACGGCTCACTTCTTTCACTTGGACAAGTAATGGCTCAGGAGGCTGAAAGGAAAGTATGCATCCCGCGTGTGGACACCTGTGTTGAGTCTGTGTCAGTTAAACCCCATTATTTCTGTTTCTGGTGAATAAAGGTGTTTCACAGACAGTCAGCACATTTTTTTGTGTCCGTCTCAAATGTCATTAAATCAAAATAGATTCTCAAAGAGCCTTTCATCCATTCATCTGTCCATTTTCTTAACTACTTATCCAACTTAAGGACATGGGGGAGCTGGACCCTGGAAGAGTCTTTCAGTCTTACAAAAAAAAGTTTTTTTGTTTTGTTTTTTACTGCTCATATATAACTACACAGTGAGATCAAACTGATGAACATGATATGGGTACATTTCACATAATTGTCTGTTCCACCTGTAGAAATATATTTGATGGACTTCCACACGGGTTCAGGGAAAATCTGGTGAGAATAATTTACTAGTCCCTGCCCTCTTTGGCACACAAGATTGGAGTGAAAGCGAGTGTCTCTCCTTTGACACCCCTGTGGTGACTCCTTCAGCTTTTTAGCACATTTTGTCCTCTTTCACATCATTGCAGTTTTTTTTGTACCTACACAGACTTTGTTCTGTGTTCCATTACTCTCAAATTACTGTGATAAAGGCAACCATTGACTTTCTCTGATCCTGTGGGTGTGACACAACTTTACCTTAAGCAGCCACTGCGTGTTGTTCTCCATGCTGATCTCCAGTTGTTCCAGCCTCTGAATCGACTCGTTGTCCGAAGGTCCATCCTTTTGGATAGGATAGTTGTAGTTGTTGTTCTGAGTTTGGCAGTATTCCTGCTCAGGCAGCAGAAATGTATAGCTGCATGGGCCATTTTGGATTTGATATTGTGTCTTCTCAGCAGCATTGTATTCAGTTCCCAGACCAAGGCACAAGCTTAAAACTAACAGGTCCACATTCAGCATCTTCATCATGGAGGAAATTACCTAAAAATAACAGATAAACCCCTTCGGATTTTCAGGGTTTCTTTAGTCTTCTGTCAATGACTGGATATCCTTGCCCAGCAGCATCCAAGTGTGAACGGCTCTCTTGAGGTTCTGCAGATTCCTTTTATTACCTCTCAGTGGTAGGAGGAGAAAAAGCCATCAGGAATTAGAGGTAGTTGTCCTAAGGTTACTGGTGCCAGACTGCATGTGCTCGCCTTTCATTAGACCCCTGACCACTTGCTAAAGTGGTTTAAACTGTGAGTTTAAACCACTCCCCCCTCACTGTGGCCAGTCACTGTGAAGAGCACTGAAGTGGAGATTCCTTTCAGTACACACTCACTGAACAACACACAGGAGCAGATGCACAAACTACACATCTTCCACCATATCCTCTACAATACCCACATGTTGTTGTTTTTTTTTTTTTTTTTCTCTATTTTA
>VUQI01014994.1:25905-36597 GCA_015106735.1 Paratilapia polleni
GCTCTAGTTGAACAGCTACTCAGGATGCAGCTGTCCACCTTCAGCACACTCTTTGATAGTAGCAGCGTCCATCCCATTCATTGAAAACTGTTTCCCAGCTTACAGCAAGCACCTTGAATGGGAGATTCAAAGGAAGAAGCCTCCATTTAAATGTTATTATTAACCACTTCCTGTTTTGTACATATAAGCAAAATTTACATTACAATTAAATATGCAGTTTTTTTCCCTTTAAAAAAAAAAAAAGAAACTTCAATTGGGTTTATTTCATAAGCTCAACATGTCTTAAAACTCTGACCTCTGATTAGAAAAACTACTCACAGCTTTTTATTCACATCTACTTCAGTTTTTAAATGACCTTAGAAGAACTATGAGTCACAAGTATAATGAAGTATTATTTGCTTTTACCCTCGCAGACCCGAAATGTCATGGGAAAGCTGTTTGTTTTTTCCTTCATACAAAAAAAAAAATCCATCTTTAAAAGCAGGTTTTTCTGTTGGATTGGGATTTTTAATTTGAGCAAGTTGTGGGTGTTTTCTGTAGCCTGGCCCACTCTTGTTTACACAAGTCCAAAATAGCACAACAAAACATGATCCCACAGTATTACACAGAGGAAAGTGTAATATATATATATATATATATATATATATATATATGTTATACACAGGAAAGTGTATAATATATATATATATATATATTTATTTATTTGACAGATTGAGTGTTTTTGAAGCCTACTAAAAGGTGGTGCTGTCATTTTCCATCATGTTATGATGGTAATTAGCAGAAACCCTTTTGTGAAGTGCATAAAATGCATGCATTAGTAATTTGTTTTTCTGTGGCTTAAAGAACACTTTGCAGCAGAGAGCAAAACATTAGTGTGAAAATTAATGGTTATGTTTGATAGAAAATTAAGGGACTGGCTTCCACTAACGTATAATGATGCAGTCATATACAACCATTCATTTTTATAATAACTATCCTACAAAACACCCAGTGTACAATGTGGGGTCTTTTTGTCCAATTGCAGCGTTACCTTGACATGACAAAGTTTTAGTAGTAAGTAAAATTTGTCTAAGGGCTCTGTGACATCAGGAAGCTAACTGCAGATGTGGTGTGTGACCACCTTCTAGTGACAACTCTAGTTGGCTCCTCTTTATCAAAGTCAAAATTACAAACGAACACAACCTGACTAAATTTATAACATGCACTTGTAATTTTCATGTCTTTATTGAACACACTGAGTATTCACTCAAAGTGCAGGCAGAAAAAAGGAGGTGGACTAGTTCAATATCTCAGAACCTCCTTTAGCTGCAGCAGCTTCCAGGAAATGTTTCCTGTAATTTCTTATAAGTCGTGGACCACAGTGAGGAGGAATTTTGAACCATTCCACCCACAAAACCATTTCAGATCATCATTATTTCTGGGATGTCTTGCTTGAACATTTCAGGTCATGCCACAGCATCTCAGTTGGGTTAAGGTGAGGATTCTGATTGGCTATTCCAAAACATTAATTCTCGTTATTTTCAACCTTTCGGTCATTCTCTTGTTGCACCACCCATGGACTGCTGCCCTAACACCCTCTTGTGTAAACTTGATACACGTTTGGATTTATTGTTGTCTCAGCGATTACACCTCCAGACCAAAGCAGCCCAAAGCAGGGTTTTGGTGTTGGTGTGCATTGGCTTTTTTTCTTCCAAAAAAATCTCAGCTCTTGTGTCATCTCTTCACATAACAGTGTGGACAAATGAAACAGATGTTAGTGAGTTGTAGAGATTTCTGCAGGTGCTGTTACCCGTCTTTTTCATTACTTCCAGGATTACATGTTGTGCTCTTGGAGTGATCTTTGCAGGATGGCCTCACGACTGTCTCTCTTACTGTGGATTGATGAACACCTGGGTCTTTAGAAATGCTTTTGTAGCCTTTTCTAGTGCTTCTTGTAAGGTTTTGTGAAAGTTGTTCAAATTGAGGCATGGTTCACACCAACCAATCTTTATTGAGAAGAGCAGACTGAACAATCACAGAGAATCAGAGTGAACTGCAATTCATTACTTACTGTGTTCAACAAAGACATGAAAAGTCCAGCTGTTTATTATTAATTTAGTCAGATTACATTTGTTTAGATGAAGATCAGACCACCTATTATGAGCACTCAATGCTGAAATTTCAAAAGGTTCACATACTTTTTCTTGCAACAGTACAAATACCAAAACAGAATTGTAGGAAGCAGCCTGATGTAATACTTATGGTATAAAGGAAATGTAACACATTTGAGTCACATCACCAAAGAGGAAGGACATGTAGTCATTCCAAAAATATTGACTTTTGCAGGTGTTCAGGCTGAATCACTCACATGGTAGATTGATGTACACCCGTTTTTGTATTTCAGTTTGTTTTACGGTCATTGAAAGCACAGCTGAGGTCAGGAACATCAACAGTGATTCAGTTAAATATGCATCCAATCCAGGGACCATTCATTTATTCAATTTATCACTGCTCCACTTGGACAGATTCCTCATGCTGTTAACATGTGTAACATCTGCTGAAATGTCAAAAAGTATTTGATTATAAAGGGTTGTTTTATTCCTCCCAAAGCTGTCTGTCTGCTTGCACTGACCTCTCTGCTTACTCACTGTGCACAAAAAAAGCATGATTTTCTAATAATAAATAAAAGGTTGTTGGCATAATAAAATGCAATTCATCTAAGCTGCTACAACTTGAAAATTGTTCAATAGTGAAACCTTGTTACCAATCCATTCTCTGGAGATTAAAAATGTGTATGGTTGCTTTTGTTTTGTTTTGTTTTTTTGCTTTTTATAGCAACAGCCTCTAGTTGGTTTATATAGAATTACTTACTCTTTTTTTTCCCCTTTTAATTATTTATTTCAATATTTTTTTCAATATTGAATATTTGGGGCTAGCAGAGCACCAGCTTCAGATTAGAGTCCTACTGTTGCTGGATTTTTGGGGCCAATACTAATTTTTAAACACTTTCTGCTCTGGCTTCCTTCCGCAGTTACAAATGTATCTCTAATGTAGCAGTAAAGTAGATATGAAATGAGATTTATGCAGATCCAAACTGCCTTTCAGTTAACCTTAATGGAGGACCAGTGTCCATGCCTGCTTGGTCGTTTACACATTGATAGAAATGCTATATTTTCAAATTGATTAAACCCCTTTTAAAGTTTGTGTGATATAGCGATAGATGAACTTTCTTTTGTGTTGCTCTTTTGTGTTTGAGTGTTTTTCTCCCATAATAGAGCTCACATGTAGTCTTTAATCTTTATCGAGGGTTAATTTGAACCTGATTATATTTGCTGAACCTTCTGAACACCCTACGAGTTCTTGACGTGAAGCAAGTGTGTAAACACTGCCAAAAGACTTGAAGCTCAGAAGTTTGTTTCCAGGTTTTTGACTTAGAATAGAGCAGATTGTCCCCTTCATTTTATCAACTGACCCCTGCCGCATACTGGATAGGACTGTGGAGAGATTTTAGAGCGTCACTCACCAAACCCAAAAAGAAACAGACCCTCAGAGAGATCCACATGCTCCCGATCAGTCAGGCAGAGCTTCTGTAACTCTGAGAACAATGTGAGCTTTAAAAATGAAGCTAGGCACAGAGGATGGGATTGTAGTTCACCTTGTTCTTGTCTAAGTTAATGTGATTCTGATCAGATTTGTAGCTATTTCCCTTGGAATTATAAGAAATTGGACTTCTTTAAACTTTTAAGTTGATGAAAATAGTTTAGATTGTTAATAATTCTCTACTTCAATAAACTGTAATAAAATTGAGATTCAGCATTCAGCAGTGGCTTAGAAATGTGTACTTAAACGAAAAAGAGCTGTTGCTGTCTAAATTGTTCTCATATGGTGCAGTGATTGTGTTGGATTTGCCTGTGAGGGTGTGTGCCTCACAGCCAAATTGCTGAGCTGCTGCTTTATCTCTAGCAGCCACCTTCAGGCTAGTTTCAGTACTTCAGTGCTGAAACTGGCCTGAAGCAATCAAATTTGTGGTCCTAGTGAATACAGATTAGGTTTGTCAGGGCCAAAGTGGATGCTTGAATTAGCTCCACAGATGAATAACACTCTTTGAATTGACTTTTTGGATTTATTCATCAGATGTAGTACAAATTTTCATCAATATGATGTAAAAGTGGCTTATTTCAGGGGAAAACTATCCCTTTGCTTTTTTTTAGTGTTATGCAGGTTGACAGTACTGATCTTTAGCATGATGAGAATTCTTTTCATGTTTATCAGAGAAAAGAAAAGCTGTGACTCATATTCATAAAGTTTCCATTTTAAATCTGGATTCGGTAGAATTACAAAGGACAAAGGTTTCCTGAAAACCCAAATACGAAATGAATGCTGGGAAGTGTGCCAAAAGGCTAACAATGTTTGATGAATTAGTGAACAGTCACCAGGAGATTAAATCCACTCATAATTCCCTGCAAATCACACAATGTGAGTTCATGATTATTCTGTATGTTTGTCTCTACATGTCCACTGAGGAGTGACTGAGCTGGTGTTTCCACTTGTGTCCTCTTCTCAGGACTGTGTGGGCATGTACAGTTTATACTGTACTAAACTGACAGCTCACTTACTCACAGACCTTTTCTTTCCACAGATGACATTTTGACTTGTCACAGTTGATAAATCTCAGGTCCAAATAATAAAAAGAATTACACTGAAGATGCTTCAAGGCCTTGAAATTATGCATACTGGTTTATTCTTAAGCCTGTTGGGGGACTGGAATATAACTGAACCGTGATTAATGGTGTTAGTAATGTCTGCATGTTTACTGCTATCACAGGTCAAAATGTCTGCTGTGGAAAAAGGCTTATGTTTATTAATCCAGTGTTTGGTGAAGTCATATAATTCCCATAAGAGCTTATAGACCTTTTTCACAGCATCTGTTATAAGTGGAAATAGTAAGTAAACACAGGTGTTACTAATGACATTAATGAAGTTTCTGTTTTATTTTGGAACTGAGCCTAATTAATGACATTAATAACACCTGTTGCTAACTACTATTTCATGTGAAAATTGCTTCTGTGAGAAACCAGGGCAATAACACATCCTTTAACAGGTTAAAAATTAATTTTTCAGCGAAGGCAAATGTATAATTTCCAATAGTTCTGATGAATGACATTTTAAAGTTGGAAAACATTTGATGTGGTAGGTTTAGTGGCTTTAATTTAGATTTGAGAAACAATTTTGAAAAATGCTTTTTTTTCCCCCACTGTTGCAAGTTTGGAAAAAAAAAATATATACCACTGTCATTATTATGCTAATTAATCCCTGGAGTCTCTTTATTTGGTCCGGCATTGAGAACCAGGCAAGAAAGTCTGCCACATATGCAGAGTTGTAATTTTTACACTTGAGTTTTTGTGCAGATGTAACAAAAATGTTTTTTAATGAGCTCTGGATTTGCTTTTAAAAAGCCAGTCTAGCTTCTACACCCCATTTCCAGCCTTTGTGCTAAGGTATGCCAGCTAGCTGCTAATAAATTGGCTGATGAGAGTCCCCAGCTTATTTTCTCAATCAGAAAAGTATTGTAAAAACGTTGCACCAGTGCAGTGTTTGAATGTCAGTTTTCTTCACAGATCTGTCGTCTCCAGAGGCACCTGTCTGCCGGGGAGCACCAGCAGGACCTGTTCCAAGGTCAGCCAGCCATGTTTGTGTCTCAGCACTCCCAGCCACCCACTCAGAGCCTGGTGGAGCTGATTGAGCTCTGTGGAGGGACAGTCTGCAAAACTGTGCGGCAGGCGGGTATCTGCATAGGGAAATACAGCGGCAGGAGACCCAAAGGAAGCAGGATCCTGTCTGAGCAGTGGGTGTTGGGTGAGATAGATTCTGCTCATCTCTGTGATTTATCATGTCACTATAATATCATCTCCCTAATAACTGTTTATCTCATTTTGTGTGGTTTTATTTCAGATAGTATCACACATCTGAAGCAGCTATCATATGATAACTATGAGTTGGAGTGACCACCACTAAAGTGAAGTGTAGTTTTAATAATTGTATGCATGACAGTGTCTGATCATATAGTTTACCTCAGTGTTCAGTATTCATCTTCTGCAGATTTCTCTTCTTTCTCTGCAAATGTGTTCATCAAGGAAACCTTTTACCTCTTAGGACTATCAAATATTCAACAACAGTCTCAGTTACTATGAAACATAACAAGATTAATGTCTGCATCTGGATTAAAGTAGCAACCACTACTGTGTAAAAGTGTTGAAAATAAGACTGTTTATGACTTATAACTGTGATTTTTAGAAATACTTACTGAGCCAGCTCAGCTTTGTAATGAACAGTGAATTTTGTATGATTATAAATGTTTTTGTGATGTCACTTTTGAATAAATAGTTTATTTAAAAATTTGATTTTGAACATCGGTTCCTTTATTTCTGAACTCCTGAACTAAAAGGTAAGATTAAAAATAGCATCTTTTTCTTGGTTTCTTTGTTTGTTTGATGTATGAATCATAGCATAATGAAACGATTACTCCTTTGAGAGTAACAGCTCGATTTTGGTCAAAACTCGGTGGTGACTTGAACCTGCTAAAAGTGTGATCGGACTCCACTCAGCAGGTTCACTTGGTGACGGACGACAAGCTGATGTATCACAGCTTGCATTCTCACACTTGTCATGTTTTCACAGCAGGCAGGGAAATAAAAACATTTACTCAAATACAGATGGATGCTGCTGTCACTATTTTAAAAAATGTAATACATGCAAGATGTGTATCATGATACTTTTTATATGTAAAATGTATTCAAGCCCAGTAAAATAAAGAGCACAAAGCATCAATATTTTACTCCAAGTCAGCATTAAATGACTCATGAATTTCGACTACATTCTACCTTTTTAGTTTGACAAATTTTAGACATAACGACAAGCAATTTAACTACTGAGACCTCAAAGTGTCCATGAATCTCTCATATGAACTACTGTCTTACCAGTGAGACATAGACATGTTAGACAACATTACAGTAGATTAAATAGACACTATAAGCAGGCTCTGAAAACATTTGATTAAAAATAAAATTCATGTCATCATGAAATTTTAACAAAATACAGTTTGTTAAACTGAGAAAACATGATTACATTTGCAGACATTTTGCTTATGTGTAAAATTTTTCACAGTTAACCCCCTCTTCTTCTCTCTGGGTTCATTAAACAAAATCAAAACACAGCCACCTCTATCAGAGCATTTTGTAGGGGGGATTGTAAAATACCTTTCAGATCCCAAAAGATGCTTTGGGGCAATCTGTTCTTATTGAGCGCCACATACCTGGCATATTAAACCCACAGAACTAAAGAACATATTTTCTATGATTTGTAATTGAGTTTATGTGCTTTTGTGTCTGTATATGAGTTTTTATGTACACCTCACCAGCCATGTTGAACTGCTTGTTAACGCAAATATCTGGCCAGCCATTCACATGCCAGGTACTCAGTGCGTTTAGGCATGTAGACATGTTCAAGATGACCTCCAGAAGTTCCAACTGAGCATCAGAATGGCAAAGAAAGGTGATTTAAGTGATATTGAATGTGGCATGGTTGTTGGTGCCAGACGGGCTGGTCTGAGTATTTCAGAAACTGCTGATCTACTGGGATTTTTTCACACAACCATCTCTAGGGTTTACAGAGAATGGTCCGAAAAAGAGAAACTATGCAGTGAGCGGCAGTTCTCTGGATGAAAATGGATTGTTGATGCCAGAGGTCAGAGGAGAATGGCCAGACTGTTTCCAGCTGATAGGAAGGCAAAAGTAACTCAAATAACGACTCGTTACAACCAAGGTGTGCAGAAGAGCATCTCTGAATGCATAACACGTCAATCCTTGAAGCAGATGGGCTACAGCAGCAGAAGACCACACTGGGTGCCACTCCTGTCAGCTAAGAACAGGAAACTGAGGTTACGATTCACACAGGCTCACCAAAATTGGAAAATAGAAGATTGGAAAAATGTTACCTGGTCTGATGAGTCTCGACTTAATGATTCCAGCTGGTGGTGGTGTAATGTTTTGGGGGATATTTTCTTGGCACACCTTGAGCCCCTTAGTACCAGCTGAGCATCATTTAAACACTACAGCCTACCTGAGTATTGTTGCTGACCATGTCCATCCCTTCAGGACCACAGTGTACCCATCTTCTAATTGCTGCTTCCAGCTAATAACGCGCCATGTCACAAAGCTCAAATCATGTCAAACTGGTTTCTTGAACATGACAGTGAGTTCACTTTACTCAGATGACCTCCACAGTCACCAGATCTCAATCCAATGGAGCACCTTTGTGATGTGGTGGAATGGAAAATTACATAATGGATGTGCAGCTGACAAATCTGCAGCAACTGTGTGATGCTGTCATGTCAGTGTGGACCAAAATCTCTGAGGCGTTTGTCCAGCACCTTGTTGAATCTATGCTATGAAGAATTAAATCAGTTCTGAAGGCAAAAGGGGGTCCAACCTGGTCCTAGCAAGGTGTACCTCATAAACTGTCCAGAGAGCATAAGTGGCCTTTGTTTTTTGTTTAATATGTTGTACGATTATGTCTTTGTTTCATATTCATATGCTTCTGGCTCTTACCTATGAATAACTGCTTCTTTGGTTTTCCTTTACTATCTATAGACCAATCTGCCAGGGGCTGCAGATGTAGCCTGTATGGCCAAATCCTACGTTTTACACGACGGGCCTAAGTGCTCATGTTAATTAATGTGCATTGTCACTTTTAAATAAAATAAACGGAAAGCTTTGTTATATTTCCCACTTATCTACAAATATTACTAAACCACGAGAGTGTGTATGATTGAATTCCTTCTGAACCATTGACTTTATCTAATCTTTAGTTTTCAAAATAAGTATTCGTGGCGCTTGTTTTATTAAATCAATTCACAAATCACATTAATCAAGCTGTACGTTTCTCTCAAACAAGATAATAAAAATAAGATTTTTGCAGAAAACGTATAAAAACGCGGTATATCCCTTTAACATTACAACATGTGGTTCTCGCGATGCGCTCTCACTGATTGGCTGGGTTCTGTTACGTCACGTGGCCAGTCAGCTCTGTGGGTTTTATACGGCGTCATTACGTAGGGAGGCGTGTGTGACATTTGCAGTTTGAGAAGAGCTAGCTGGATAAAGATGAGGAATTAGAGAAGGAAATAGAAAATATTTTTTCCTTTTAGCACCAGGGTCGACTTTCGGGTTTGACTTTGTTATGGTTCTCAGATTAGAGAAGACAATTTATGTCAAATGTAGCGTTTGGTAAAACTTCCTGTGTTGCCGAACACGTTAAATAGTTAGCTAATGTCTTTTTTCCCCTGAACTTATATAGTAAACGTGCGGAGTTCAGGTTGAGGTCGCGTTCCTGTTTGCTGTTCTGAGTTCTGTCGATACTTATCTCATAACTGAGGCTTAATTTTATGCATTGCAGTATGGCTTTAAGCGCTTGAGCCGACTTGAAAAACTGCGTTTTGCACACAAGGTTAAAATTAGCTTTAGCTAACTAGCTCCTCACTCCATTCTTGCTGCAGCTTTCTCACTTCTTCCGCTAACTCGTCGGGACGGGTGTGCTGAAATTAGGCCAGGTGTGGCGTGGGATAATTAGGGTGCACCGCTACTTAATCACAGCGTGCACTGACAGTTCACTTCAGGGATTTTTTTGTCACTTCAGTGGAGCCAGAGGTGGAATCATGCTGCTTTCTTTGGTTGTGCACTCATACTCGCTGCGGTACTGGTTTCCAGCCACTATCATGTTGGGTACAGCCCCAGCTTATCTGCTGTCATGGGGGGCTTGGCGCTTGCTTTCAACCTTCTTACCAGCGAGTTTGTATCACAAAATAGACGACCGGTTGTACTGCATCTACCAGAGTATGGTCCTGTTCTTCTTTGAAAACTACACAGGAGTTGAGGTGGGTGATCCTCCACTATGTGTATGTAGTAAAGATTATGTTCATGAGGTATTTTACCCACTAGTCTCTAGGCTAAGAATAGAAAAACAGACTCTTAAGTTGCAGCTGCCTCTGAATACATGTGTCAGCAGGTTTTCAACTTTCAGCGAATGCAAGTCCATGCGCACCCTGTGCAGAACATTTCATTTATGCAGGTTTTTGTATCTGTTAAAACTGTCGAAAATTTTATAAATGAGGGGGAGAAAGTAGCGGAGCTGCAGTGCACATCCAGCCTGGTGAACAAGATGGACCAGACACATTGCAAGAAAGTCTACATTCTTTTGCACTGCTTTTGTCACCTCTTGTGCAATGGGAGGTGTTGTACGTTAGGGTGTGTTCACTAAGACAGGTGATAGTGGTGTAGCTGAATAACCTTTATAAAAGGATTTCATTAATGTTGTAAACTGACTGCAGTGTACCTCCAAATGGAGGCTACGTGAGTACATTGTAGTGTTTGAATAAGTTCTCTTGGATTAATTGCAAAGATTTAAGTTTTAATATTTAACAAAACAAAAAAAATGTTCAATTCACTGTGCAAAAACTAAGACTTTAGTTTTTTGCTGGTATGTATGATATCTTGAACATGCTTTCTTTTCTTTTTCTGTAGATTGTTATATATGGCGATATACCAAAGAACAAGGAGAACGTGGTCTACCTTTCAAATCATCAATGCACAGGTAATGCATCTGAATGTTAAGCTTTAAAAAAAAAAAAAAAAAAAAAGAAGTCCAAAATAAAAATTT
>VUQI01015001.1:2172-13493 GCA_015106735.1 Paratilapia polleni
AAAGAGCTCAGCCAGGACTGCTACACTCAAAAGAATATGTTTTTATTCGCTCTGCAGTGATTTATATTTTGGATGGGTTTGTTCTGGGACCTATAGAGAGAACGCCTCTCTCTGGACAATAGAGTTCTTCCTTGTATGCACATGGAACGGCAGTAAGAGCAGCAGCAAGACCCCGAGTGAGGACAGATTTGACCTTAATTCAGAAACTGCATGAAAGGGGGACCTGGGGTACAGGTGGGTTACAAAGTAGGTTGCAGATGAGTAGTAACTGTATTGTAGACTAAAGCAGCTTAACTAGCACACCCTATATGAGATTTGTGGATGTTTAAAGGGTATCAGCTGAGTTATCAATTCAAGGTCACGTGGGTGGGCTGGGGTCTGTTCCCTGTTGTCACAGGGCAAAAGGTGGGGTACATCCTGGACAGGTCTCCAGTTCATTGCATCTTTTAAAACATGGTAAACTCTTTTTTTTCTTGCACAGTAATAATGAAATAAAAGCAGTTAAACTGTACTAGGTACCCAGTAAGCATGTCAACACTGGTTCATTTTTGTGAATTGCCTATATACTGCCTGCACGAGGCAGTTTCTAATGTTGTGAAGGTCTCCCTTTTCCTGCCAAAAAGCTCTGACTATCTTTTGAAGGTATCCTGTGGTGTCTGACACCATGGCGTGGGGCCTCAGTGGATCAGGCTTGTTTGGACTGGGTTCCTGGGGAGTTCAGAGGCTGGGTCAACACCTTGGGTTCTTTGGTCCTCAAACCATTTATGAGCAGTTTTTGCAGTGTGGCTTAGGGAGGCCTGCTTACGAGGAGTGCTGTTGTCTTGAAGGTGGGGATGGTAGCTAGGTCTGCAACAATGTTTAGTTTGTTTGTACATGTCTCAAGATTTCCTAGCAGATCATTATGCTGTTGTGAAATGATCAGTGTTATTTTACATATCTGTCAGTGGTTTCCAGTTTCAGTTATGAAAACCTGAAGGAAAAAGGGTAGATTGACACAACTTCAGGGAAAATCTGTACAACTTGTCAACAAGAGTGCTATGTTTACTGTTTAATTCCACTTTATTTCACCCTGGCATCTTTCTAATTAATGTGGCTCCATCTGCCTCTTATGGATATGATAACTTTGCTACTCACTGCCTCTGTTGCAGAGATTCAGGGAAATGAGGAGTCGCAACAGAGTATATTGGTGTAAAAAGGCCCCTACAGCTTTGTGAAAAATTGAATTTTTTTACATTAATCATCTAAAATGTTTGCTGTCCAATGTGAATTAAAGTAAACAAAGAAATTAGCAAATTTTTTCAAAGTGCATTAGAGCTCTCCACCTAATTGCCTACATGTTCATCAGTACTCATGTTTATGCTGGAGAGGTCTTAGCAATCATGATGCTGAGCACATAAAATTACTTTTTACTTAATGTAAGACCAATGTCGTTTTTGCATATTGTACAGAGAGCTAAGTGGTGAGCCACTTTAAGAGATCCTTAGGGTGCCAGTGTTAAAGCCACAAATTCAGTAGTTGTACCTCTAAAACTTGGGTTTCTTTCATCAGTGAGGATGTGGAGATTTTTTCTAAGTTTAACATCAACAGGTCCGACTCCTATCCTTTAACTCCTATCTGTGATACTCTTGCTCCCACTCAGCAGTTCATTAGTTGAGTTTCACAGGCTAACAGAACCACAGAAATGAAAGACAACCAATATTATTGATTAACCCACATCGAAACCAATGACTGGTATTACATGTGCTCTACAGTGTTGAGCTGTTCTCAGTGCTTAGATTGGTTGAATCTACCCACTGTATAAGCAGACTGGGAACACACAAAACTGATAGAAGATTTCCTTTTTCATCCAGTAACTCTGCTTACATGTGTCCTTCTCTGTGTTAGTAGTGTTAGCAAGACCCATGTTTGTGTCTAAAAGGTCAGAGCCTGCTGTTGGAAAGTGGTTTTGTTGAAAAAAAAGCAATAGCATCAGAAAGCAGCCATGAACCACTGTAGAGAAGCAGCACTGACCAGCTGGTTTGAAATGGAAAACAAAAAATAGTCTCCCCAGTGTTTTGTCAACTCAGTCAAGAACCCAAATCTCTTCCCCATGTGGACTTTGTTTCTATAATTGTGTTATCTGACTTCCTCCTTTGCACCTGTCATGATTACTGCGGCCAACAGAGGGCGATGTCACTTGAATTTAAACACGAGGGCATTTGTCGAAATGACTAACGCCTCTCCTTAAATTCATTAAACCCACTTACTGGAGAAGTGCTGTGCCCGAGAGTAGCCTCGTTACATGCACACATCCACACACACTGTGTTGACCTACCACAAGTCCTTAGCAAATTGCACCAGGCTGCTACAAAGTAACTCCATTCAGTCCTACGTGCACCATACTGATCTTTTATGAATCAGTATTCTGTTTCTGATTCAGCGGCTCCTCAGTCCTGTGTCATTGCTTCCTTTGTAATTTTGTTTTAGCTAAAGCAGAATTTCATATTTCAATTTATTTTCATCATCATTGTATTAGTTAACCATCTGGTTCTGGCTGCAGACTTGAAGTGCTGTGAGTTCAAAGCATGTCTCTATACACCACTGAGACTATAATATCATTTCCTGGAGAGGCCTCTTTAAACTTATTGAGATTTTGTTGTCGTGCATCAGCATGATTAGTTCATCTGTTTCAGAGCAATGAAAAGAGTGACGGACTGAATTTGTATTCCCCTTCAGCCTGAAATTCTGCATTGCTGAACCTTCATAAACCAAAATGGTGTATATTGAAAATTGTAGAAATAAACAGAGTGGTCCTTTTTATACAACTTCAAGGTTAATACTTAGGTTAATACTTTTACTTAAATAAGGTTAAATGTGAATTTGAATGTGAAACTTTTTCTTGTGGTAGTTTTGCATTCTGAGTAAAAGATCAAACCACCTCTTCCTGCAGGGGTAAACGTCAGAAAAAGGAGTAGAGTATGACTCAGTTCATATCTGGCACCTACTCCCTTTTCCTACACACCTTTGTGACAATTATACATTCAAGTGAAGGGTCTGACACATTCAGTGCTGTTCCAAACCAACTAGCCTTAAGAGTTGTCTCAGTAAGGTAGCTTCAAATTACAGGAGTACAAATAAGCACCCCCTTGTCAAGGGTATCACCCTAGTGACAAGCTGTTGCACCCACATCAAAATATTTTATTTTCTGAGTCTTTATAAAAGCTTGAAAATGAACCATCTTCTAATTATTGTGATCTTAACAGATCATGCATGCAGCTGTTCTTTGGCTGCATCACCGGCCACATGCATCAGCTGCTAGGAATGAAATATAAGATGAGATTAAAAATAACGCTCTTCATTCCACTAATGAAATTGCACTGCACATTTCTGACAGTGTTGTACCTTCATCACTGCTAAACATCGTATACTGTTTGACAGCCTCCAGATCAAAGCACAGGCATCAAACTAAGCTGCTGTGCGCTGCCTCAAAGTAAAAAATATAAACTGAAAATTACCTTTACATAAAGCATCAGTCAAAAAATTGGTCACACTTGCTCATTACAGAGTTTTTCCTTTAACTTTGCTACACTTGCTGTGTCTTCTGCAACACGCACAGGCAACCTTTTTCTCTCAGAGGGACATAATGACTTACTTCAAGTAAGCAAAGGGCGACAGATTGAAGAATTAAACATACAGTGGTGAATTATTTTTTTAAGACATATTTTAATTACAATAAGCTTCAGTACTTGTTTCAAATACCAAGAACTTTCTTCTTTTTTTTAATTAACCTTTATTTAAACAGGAAGTGAAAGTCTTGAGATTAAGACTCTCACTTCTGACTTCTGTAACTGTGTGAGTTGGTTTTTACTATTGTATTTAACTCCACTTTGATATCACTACAGTACAGACCTACACAAATGAAGATAAGATTAGACTAATATTTACTATGCATGAACAAACACATGGTCTTCTACATGAACACAAAAATTATTTTGTGTTCGGTTTCACTTGTTTGACTGTAACTCACCTACAAGAATGAATTTTAACTATAAGATATTTATATAGTGACATTTGGATTATGTGGGTAATTTATCATAATGGGTAGCCCTTATTTACAAGACCACCAAATTCATGGTGCCATCATTAGATATTTCAATAAAGTTTCTTTAAGTGTAGTTGCAAAAATCATCAAACAGTGTGATGAAATTGGCTCTCATGAGGATCACCCCAGGAAAGAAAGACCAAGATTTCCTTTTTCCCCCTTTTGCCACAGATAAGAGGATAAGTTCATTAGAGTTACCAGCCTCAGAAATCACCAATTAAAGGCATCTCAGATAAAAGTCGATAAGCAGATAAGTAGCAGACACATCTCAACATTAATTGTCAGGAGGAGACTGTGGGAATCAAGAAGAAATTGCTAAATAGAAAGGCAAAAAAAAAAAAAATAAAAGAACAAAGAAACACAAGCAGTGAACATTAGACCAGTGAAAATGATCTGAGTCCAAATTTGAGATTTTTGGTCCTGCTGTATTTGTGAGATGCAGAAGATGAAGCTGACAGTATGTGCATGTATGGCTTTTACAGTGATGCCTAGAAAGGGAGGTTTAACTTTGATGAATTTAAAATGAAAAACATTTTTTGCTTTGTTTGCACTATTTTGCACAAATTTCATGTGTACTGTTTCATATGTTTAACATGAATTGGGAATGTAGAAAATAATAGAAACGACAAAAAACACAGAATGAAAAGATGTTCCATATCTCTATAACTTGAAACCATATCTATACAGTTTGAAAACCGGTAATTTTTTCTGAAATACTATTAACATATGAGCTTGAGTTGTAGAGCAACAAGAGTTTGCTGGGATAAAATTTGGAGATTTGATGGTGCTGGTGCAAAATTAGGTAGTGCATTTTTCTTCTGACATGCTGATTGATATGAATGACTGATAAAAACATCCCATCATAGGGAGTAAATCATCTGAGCAGATCCAACAGCGGCTTTGGTGCTTGAGCCTATAAAAAATTCATGGTGAGCGTAAAAAAATCTAATTTAAATACATTGCTGAAGGTGCAGTAAGATCAAAGGTAAGCATCAAAGCAGCAAACAGTATATATACGCACACACACACAGCTTCATAATCTTTAATAACTTTGGAAAATACACGTTTATCAGTAAGAGGCACTTGAGCTGCCAAATATTTTGCTGTAAGTACAGTTAAACATAACCAGTCATGTTAATGAAGTCATTAATAAGCCTGACACAGATGGACATTACATCTATTCTTTCAACAAACTGAGCAGTTGCATTAACATAAAAATCCACAGCTACAATATAAAGCTATGATTTCTTTTTTTTTTTTTTTTTTGATGCAATCAAAGTGAAACACAAACTGTTCCAAGATATGAGCATCAGATTGACAGCTGGGTCTGAAATGCATCCAGATTCTTTAAACAGTTTTCACACTCAGCAAAGCACAACAACATTGAAGGATGAATGTGTGGCCAGGCCTCATTTATATTCCTACAACTCGCTCAAAAAACACTGGGAATTTACAAATTCGAATCACTGTTCATTCAAGTACCTTTGATTAAAAAAAAAAAAAATCACAGAAATTTTTTAAAAAAGCAGGATTTTTTTTTCAGTCAGTGGTTACTGAACAAAGCAAAATGTAGCTGTACAGTTAGACTGCTTTAAATGCAGTTTTAACACACTCTTGCTCTGCTCTGCGGTGGCAGCTGCCAGAGACAAACTGCTGCCATTCGAGCTGGAGTGCCAATTTCTACCACATGCACGGTGCCTGTTTTTTACTCCGGTATCTCATGTCTGCAAGGATGGCAATAGTTTTTTGTACAACACAAACTAAGAGACTACAGCCATGCAAATGGCTCTGTGAGCCTGTATTTAAGGCACAGCAGTGGTTTGAGATAAGTGCTAATACTCACGATGACAACACTAAGGTGTAGATGCCAAGAAAGAATATGATTACCATATGTTTTCCATTTTTGGTTTGGCTTGTTCGACATGCTAATTTGTTCTAATACTGACTCTTGCAGGTATTTGGTCATAAATTAAAGTACTGGGCAGAGTGAACATTTGACCTGATGATGGTGGCAGATAAACAATCAGGGCATTGTCCCAGTGATTACACTTCATCCTTAGGGGAGGATGAATGTATGCACCGAATTTAATGACAATCGATCCCATAGCTTCATATGCATTTCCTTTAAAAGCACAAATGTTAATCTCTGTCTTGGTCCCTGTACTTATTCTTGGTTTTTGTTGTGATCTCTTACTTTTTCTTGCCTTCCCCTCATGTTCCTGAGTGTTTGCCTTTTTCCTGTGGTCCCCCTGTCTGGTTCTTGTTTCTCTGGATGAATTATTTGTCCCTTTTTCAGTTATCTTGACTGAGTTCAGCTATGTCTTATTATCCTTTGTGTGTTTAGTCTGTATGTTTTCCCTCAGTCTTTTCCAGGTTGTCAACTCATCTCTCTTTGGTCCTTGTGTTATCTGCTGGCTTCCCCCGTTTGGGTTTTAATTTCTAATTTGCAAAAAAAAAAAAAAAATCAAGACATTTGTCTTTGATGCATTTTCACCAATCTCAATCTAGAAAAGAGCTCTGTCTCAGGACAGGAGCAGCTAGCAGTTGTTACAGCACCGTACAGAACACACACACACACACACACACACACACACTTGGCCACTCCTTAATGACAATGTTGGAGACAACAAAATTTTCAACAGTGTGGTGGTTACACTTCACTACCGTAAATGCTGTTTTAGTCTTTTGAACCTATGGCAAAAATTGCACATATTCTTTAGCTCTCTTTGTCAGTGTCATGGGTCTGTCTGAACCAAGGCCGGAGGAACATTAACATAAAAGTGACCTACTATGTGTGAATGACAGAATGCTGTCACTATAACAGACTGATGACGCAAACAATGTTACCTACACCATGCTTGAAAAGGCTTGAAGATCTGAAGATGTCCATGTGTAAAATCAGTGGGCGTGTCTTGTTCTGTCTAATACTGATGACAGCGTTTAGTAGCAGTGAGATACTTTGGGTTAATTTTAAGTCACAGTTCAGTTCCTCTCTTTATTGAATGTCTCTTCACACTGTGCTCACTGAGTTCAGAGCCACTGTGTTAAATGAGAAGAAAAGGCACAAATAAATTAAACACACAGCATGTGGGTAAACTCAGCGCCCCACCCAGGGACTTAAACACATCAATGAGTTGTTTATTTGTTTCTCAAGGTCCATGTTGGGGTTATTCATCATTTAGAGAAGACATTTCTAAGGGGAGTTTCATTTTTCAGTTTTTGTAAAACATTAAATGCATGAACACTGCTAGAAGCCTCTGGACTTTGGTAAAGTTTCTAGAGAATTGATCACTAATAAATATATTAGAAGTCAGCTCATCCATCTAGAGCCATTTAAAACCGTGTATTTCAAGTCATCTGTATTCAGTATCCATCACCAAATATAACCTTCCAAATACCCTTTTCTGCAGATTCGTCAGCATACAAATATTTAATCGTCCATGAAGTAACAGTCCATAATTGTGCTGTAAAGCTCTGTTGTGTTGGCGTTCCTTCAAGCAGACTATAATGCCTAATGGGACAGGCAGCAAAATAATGGTGACTTTCAATCAGAGGTTCTGCTGTCTCTGATGATTAAAAGGAATAAAAGAACTTCTGGGTTGCAATGTATCAAATAATTGATGTGACTCTCCAAACTAAAGGTATGTAAATATGCAAAAGGTTAAGCAATTGAAATCACATTTGCATCTTCTGCTACATTTTTAATCAGCGGAAATCTTTTGAATTTTTAAGCAGGTTGTATTTCTCAGAGGGCTCGAAAAAAAAAATTTTTTTTTCATTTTTGTTCTATTGAATCAAGCATAATGATAGCAGATTATTTGGAGATCAAACTTCAGCTCAGCCCGGATTGTTACAATACAGAAAACTACAGTGCAGTGGTGACAGGTAGCCAGCCAACAAATACAAAGGGAAAGCAGCTGGTCAAAAAGAGAAGTAGCTCAGTTTAAGCAGGGCCCTCAACGTTAATAGACGTAACTGTCGCCATGAAACAACGCTGGAAAAGGCGGTCAGGGTCCGGGGGCTGGTTGTCACAGTCCAGCTTGCCCCTCAGGAAGTGTTTCCTGAGGCCTTGGGGACCAGTGGGGGCACTGCTGTGACTAGGCCCGGGTACTTGTGGACTGGACGTAGAACCTGAAAGACAGAAAACAGAGAACACAAACACAATGCAGTGGCTATCAACACTGCCTCACTGACAAAAGGTTCCTGGTTCAGACCTCATTGGGATTTTCTGTGTGGAGTCTGCCTGTTTCTCCCTGTGCCTGCGTGGGTACTCCGTCTTCCTCCCACAGTCTGAAACCATGCACTTTAGATTAATTGACAATTCTAAAGTGAATGTAGTTAGATAGAATAAAGCACTGTATGGGTAAATGTAGCTTGTAGTCAAAGAGTCTAGAAAAGCCAATCCATTTCCTAAAGTCATGAGCTGAGTTGAGGCAGCCACAATCATCAAGGTCAAATATAACCCAAAGAAATCTCCAAATATGGGCCACACATGTACCAGTTATTTCTGATGGATTTGTGAAAGTGAAAGATTATTATTGGGAAGAGAAGTAAAATACCAGAGACTATTAGGAACTTTTTGTTTCCCATCTCTCCCCTTAGTGTTAATCCCATACGAATCCCTCTTTAAGACATAAATTAGGCTTTTGATGTTTCATTAAAAGGCAAGAAACATGAGTAGTTATGCAGCCTGTATAGATATAGCTATAAAATACAAATATTTCTATCTCTGACTAAAATAAGTGGCTGCAATGCCTCCTGTGTAAAATGTCTGGACAGAATAGGGCTTGTGATATACTTGAATGCCCTGCACACCCACACCAGTGTTGTCAATTACTCTGGCAGATTGGAACTCCAGTCAAGTGGAAGATTGGAATTACATGATGTCTCCAAACTAAGCTGACCAACAATAATGACAACAGTGTCTAACAGGTGCAACAAACCCCACGGCGGGATGAACGAAAGTGCAGGTTTTAGATGCCCACACAGTCCTGAGCAGAAATCTAATGAGGTAACTTAAGTGAAAACAACAGGAATGATATTTAATGATTTATTTGCATGGACGAAGAGCTACAGCATGGGACACAGTGATTACACACTTTGTGTCTGCTTGTGGAATTAAAGCTATGTTCAGCAAATGATCAGCCTCAGAATATCCCTTTCTCTTTACTGCAGAACTTTTCTCCATTGTTCTTTGGCTGTTTAGATTCAGCTTCTGACCCTAAATTAGCTGCAGATGGGTAGCTTTAATTTTTGAGCATGCACACAACCAAATCTTCAAATAATGTGGCTATTGTCATGCACACACAAACAAAGTTAAAACTAAGGATCTTCTACCTGCCAAGCCAACAACTGGTGTGAAACAGTGATGGACACACCAACATCATTAAAAGTTGTTTTTGTTTTTCCTGCATTTTCACTACATTGTAGAACAAAACTGAAGCCATTAAAAACTATCACATAACACACAGGGAGCTGTGTATTAAACAAAACTGTGCCATATTTTAAAGACCATCATTGCTTTTAAGGCATGCACATCAATTAATCTGGAAAATTTCAGGAACTTGAAAGCACAGCTGCAAAACCATCAAACACTGTGATGAAACTGAATCTCATGAGAAATGCCCCAGGAGTTCCCTTTACTGCAGAGGATAAGTTTATTGGTGTCACAAGCCTCAGAAACCCCCAAATAAGGACACCTCAGATCAAAACACACATCAGTGCTTGCAGAATTTGAGTATCTGATACATCTCAGCAGCAGTTGTTGGGAGAAGACTATCTGAAATCAGGTCATTACAGCTGAACTGCTCCAAAGAAACCAGTACTGATGGAGACCAATAAGAAGACAAGAACTGCTGAGACCAAGAAACACAGGAGATGGACATTAGATCAGTGTAAACCTGATATCTGTATGTGTGGTTTCCACTGTGAAGTAACTGTGGATATCTGGTTTAAGCTTGGCAGGACCATAATTTGTTTCTCAATGGATACTGACTGACACACCTCCAGGCTCACAGACAGAGTGAGTGGCACTACATCATGTAACCTGTCCTCCACAATCACTCAGCCAAAACTAAACTGAGATAGTTTGGAATGAATTGGACTGCAGAGAGGCATAAAGGCAGCCAACAAGTGCTCAGCATATGTGGAAGCTCCTTAAATGAGTAGGTGTGCATAAACACTTGTTGGCTGTACTTTGCCAAACCATTGAGGCCATGACGAGAAGTTCAGATTTAACAGATTATCTATTTTAAATATGCTGTTTGTTGGTCAGAAGATTATCTACATAATTTCTGACATTAGAGGGAAAGTTTTAAATTGTATTTAGACCAAATAAATTTATAAAAACTACACCACTTAAATGAGTTGGGGTCATCACAATAACTTGTAAGTCTAATAAAGCATGTGAGCAGAAGAAAACAAGAACTAAATTTGACCCATGTTTCTGTCTAGGCAACAACTTAAAGTCTACTACCCCAATTTCGAAACAGTTGGGAAGTTTTGCAAAATGTAAATAAAAACAGAATTTAATGATTTGCAAATCTTATAAACCCATATTTTATTCACAATTGAACATAGAAAAGATATCAAATGTTTAAACTGAGATATTTTACTATTTTGTGAAAAACAGTAGCTCATGTTGAATTTGATGTCAGCAACATGTCATGCTTCTTTGAAGCAAAGATGGGCAGAGGTTCACCAAGCTGCAAAAAACTGCTTCTACAAATTGTGGAACAATTTCAGAATAATGCTACTCAACATAAAATTGTGAAGACTTTGAATATCTCATCATCTACAGTACATAATACCATCAATAGATTCTGAGAATCTTGAGAAATCTCTGAGCATAAGGAACAAGGCAGAAAATCAATACTGGATGCCTGTGATCTTTGGGCCCTCAGGCTGCTCTGCATTAGAAACAGGCATGATTCTGTCATGGAAATCACTACATGTGAACCACCACAGTAAACCTGAGACCCATAAAACCAAAACAATGAGCAGAGCAGGACTTAAAAGTGCTCTATAGCTGCAGAAGCACCAAGCTGCAGTGACTGCATCCCCTTCCACTTCCATTTTGTATACACGTCTGCTCCCACAGCAGATGCTCCAGGGCAAACATGATGACAAACTGTACTAGCACAAGGCTGTATCTATTATTATATTGTGACTTGTTGCCATTTCTCAAACAGCCCACTTTAATGAAAAATGCTGATGAGTTATCTTTCAAAATATTCACCAG
>VUQI01015007.1:16631-28945 GCA_015106735.1 Paratilapia polleni
TTTTTTGAAAATTTTTTTTTAAAAAAAAATATTTTGTTTTTTTTTTTTTTTTTTTTTTTTTTTTTAATAGGAAAAGTGTGCATAGTCTTTACATTAATTTACCTGAAACTGTTAAATTTTACAGAGCGAGTGGGGTTGTGGCTGCTCACAGTGCAGAAGATGATAAAACATTCATGGTGAGTATGAAATTGTGACATTTAAAGCTCCTTGGACCCAGAACGGCCCATGCTGTTGACTTGTACAAAACTACATTAAAGCTAGCTGGGCCTGAAGGAGCCACTTGTATATTTTCTGGGATCATTTGTGATGTTGTAAACATCATCTGATCCCTGTAGTCTGGCCTGTGTGATGACAAAGTATAGACTGACTTTAAACCATGGAGTCTGTTTATTAGCTCTAGCTGACCAGGTCGGTGTAGAAACCTTCATCTTGACGCTTGGTGTGCATATTTGACTCATGCTCTTACCTCTTCAGGTTGTAATCTCGCTGTGCGACGGGCGGTTTGAACTACAGAGATCGGAGTGGCTGAGGTGAGGGGAAAACAAAGACTTTAAAGTGCAAAATGGTCATAAGGGTTCAGTGATGTTATAACAAATGTCTGACCTGAAGTCTCATGTGGACAGTCTGTCACTGAGCAACCCAGTGGATGGAATCTTAATCAACCAGTCACTGACTTGTAATAAGGTTTTTCTTTTTCCTTCTTCAGGAAAGAAACTGGAAAGAACTGGTTTTGGAACTGGTAAGTGCTTTGTTTTAGTAAATGTGTTACAAACTGCTATAATGGTGACCCCATAAACTAGTGATGAACAGATTTTGCCAGATGACTTGTGCTGATTATAACCCTTACCGTTCCACTTTTTTCTGAGGTTGTGTGGTCACAAAACACCAGTTTTCTTTTCTGTTCTTGGTCTGTACTTCATTTTAATGACTGTGTTCTCTCCACAGCTGTGAAGCCGCAGACACTGAGGAGAAAACACACATTTTACTCTAAAAGGAGTCTGCTGTTGTGTCATAAATCTAAATGGTACTCAGTTTGGAGCAGCTCCCTCAATCCTGATGTTTAGCCATACTTGCATGGTTTCTTGAATTCAACCATTACATGACATCTTACATTTCTCACTTGGAGGTCTGTTTGGGACTTCAGATGTGTCATGCTGTGATTTCTGGATGGTGACCTGATCATGTACAAAACTCAAGTCAAGAATGTCAAACATGTATAATGATGTAATAAATGCTGATTGACCTACTTGTGTGGCCTCGTATTCAAGTTTATTTTTTTTATTTTTTTCTGGGGCTGATGGGTACAGTCAGTATACCAAAACATGAACTACTAGTTTACATTGCTAAACCAAGTGAGCAAACAATAGCTGAGTCGCATTGGCTTATGAAACCAGTATGAAAAGTAAATTTAAAAAAAAAAAAAAAACTGGGTAGAAACGTCAGTACCAATTGTCACCGGAAATAACGCGCTGCCCTTTCACGGGAGTTGAATTCGTCGTCCTGCTTAACCCGTAGGGGCGGCAGTATATATGGAAGCAGGATTGACTACTCGAGGGCTCTGGTTGCTAGTGGACACGCCAGGCTCCTGTTACCTTGGTAACTTTCGTATGTTTCTTACTCATATTGAGTCATATGGTATTCTTCCATCCCATTGATGGGCGCTTAAATCGCCACATCAAATTGAACAAATTCCTGAGTCCGCCTCTCCAAGGCGGGAGCTAACTGTAACCAGCGGCGCTCAGCGAATAACACAACAAGCGCCCCTCCTTGGCTACCATCTATAGCAGGGAGAGGTGGGGGGTATCCCACTCAGAGCAGGCCGCCAGTGGACCACCGGGTTCAAATAAATGGGAGAGCAGAAACGGGACGTGGTGTTCAGTGTCGTTTGGGCCGCTCCGGTTCATCCTGTTCCCGATGTTTACGCGGTGGTTTCTGCTTCTGTTCTGGGCTCTGTCGGCAGAGGCCGACTTCTTCCATTTCGATAGCATTAGCAATGTGTCTACTTACTATTTTAATTACATTTATTGCAATATCTGGGAGGGGGAGTGTCAGCCCAATCAGGAAGATGGTACACAGCAAGGTAAGACACGGTAAAATTTAAAATGATTTTAATATAACAAAAGCTGGCATATCACAAGCTACATTTTGCAATACTTTTATTTTTACGATTCATTTCCTCCTTGTTGACGAGTTTCACTGAGTGTTGACACATTGGCGGTTTCTACACTGTTATAAACACGGACTTCTCGTCTTGCTCTTGATGTGAGCAGTTCCTACCAGGGACATCTGGGCAGGTTTTCCTCAGGACTATATCAGCCTGGTGCATCAGTGGTACTGTAGCCTGGGCCAGTGCTGTGAGTCTGGAGACTGCAGGATAACCAACAACATCACAGGTACCACTCTCTGCTCCTGCTGCTTTGTGGATGTGTCTGCTTGACTTGAATTTGCCTTCCTATATATTTTTCTTTCCTAAACTGTCTGTCATGAATTCACAAAACCCTGCACACATTGTTACCCATCATCTCATCCTTAATGTAAAGGTTCCTCTGTACTGTGTGTCATTAACACAACATGCATCTTTCCAGCTGTCATGAAGATCATAGTTGAGTTACACTTTCTGAGCTAAGTCAGTCAAACATAGGTGGCTTTTCCAAGTATTTATAGCAAAATCAGAAACTAGTGTTATAGCCTTGCATTTCAATCTGAAAACATACACACAATAAGCTGCAACCTTGATTTAAGCACAGTAATTTGCTGAGACGTTAGACAAAGTCAGCGTGTTATCTGTTTTTTCTTTCACTAATTGGCTCTAACACCTGTTGAAGGGCTTTTAGGAACCAAACGATAAGGGTAGCAAAGAATGTGCTCTTATTTTGTTAGGAAAATGACCACATTTCATTCATTTGACCCCCGATATAAAATGTGCTGCTTGTCATTATTGAGAGACATTTGAAACTGGCTTTTTAAACTTCCAGGGAAGTAAGTTAAAAACAATCAGAATAAATCTCCAAATAAGCACTGCAGTACCTGCAGACTTTCTTAATAGCTTTTGCAGCTGCACACACAGAAATCAGCATGTTTGATGCCGTTTATTGGTTACTCATTCAGTGCATAGTAAAATACTTGATTACTCTGAAACATTATATGTTAGAGTGTTTAATGTCACCAAGTATTTTCAATCTCTATTCATTAGTTTAATAGTTGTTTTTTTGTTTTGTTTTTTTTTAAATCTGGTGCTGACAAATTACACCAGGTATAAGATACACTTGACTGATGAGGCTCTTTAGTGTCTTTATGTCTCAACAGATATATCACATATTTTAAACATACATACTTTAAACGTATGCAGATTTAGACATAGCACATTATTTATATCTGCCGCTGCCCTTTTAAATCAGTGCTCTCATGTGCAGGTCTGGCAAGGGACCTTCAAACGAAGCTCCACGGGCAGCACCTGGCTCAGTCTGTGGTTCTGAAAGCCATCCAGGGTTTTATCAACAACCCAGAGTCCAACAAGCCTCTGACGCTCTCCTTCCACGGATGGTCCGGCACGGGCAAGAACTTTGTGGCCCGGATCATTGCTGATAACTTGTACCGAGACGGGGTGAAGAGTGAGTGTGTCCGTTTGTTCATCGCCCCGTTCCACTTCCCGCACGCCAGGCTGGTGGACACGTACAAGGTGAGGCATTCAGAGCCCACTTGGCACGGTGTCGGCCGTCCTCTGCCAAGAACATGTGCCTGTGTTCTTTGGACGCTGCTTTGCTTACTCAGATATTTATTCTGTATGTTGTAATTCATCATAAGAATGATAACAGTCACGGTTTGGACAGATGCTTTAAATCAACACTGATGCTACAACACAAATACTGACAAAAATGGATTTTTGGAACCTGGCGTTTGTCCAACCAGGTCAGAGGTGCCAGCTCGGTCTCATCTAAGCACATTTTTTCACAATCACTGCCATGGATTTCAAAATTGTGTTTACATAGTATTATTACACAAAATTAGCCAAATTTAAAAGGGTATAGTTCACCGGATAACCTTTAACCTCATGCCATCAGAATCTGCAGAGTGTGCAAATGTGGACTTCACTGTGCTGTGTGTACGTGTCATGGTACAGCCTCGCATTGAAGGTGCATGGAATATAAAAATAACAAATTATTTTAAAGGGCATTTATAAAAAAATATAGCACAGTTTTATTTATATATATATATATTTTTTTTTTTTTTTTTACAAAGATTAAAAACATGCAGTATAAAAAAGGCATAATGGTAGTTGTGGCTGTTGGTTTAAATTATTTGTGTTTATATTTTTTTTTTCATCTGCAATTTACTTTTATATCTTTATATATAAAGCCTGAAAGTAAATACTCATCTTTCAGGTTAAAAACGATTTTGACTCTTTAGTTTGTTCTTTGCCGTTGAATCCAGGGCCAGCTGAGAGAAGCGATCCGAGACATGGTGCTGCGCTGCCCTCAGACTCTGTTCATCTTTGACGAGGCTGAAAAGCTCCATCCGGGCCTCATCGATGCCATCAAGCCCTACATGGATCACTATGACAACGTAGATGGGGTCAGCTACCGCAGAGCCATCTTCCTCTTTCTCAGGTTAGTTGATTAATTCAGGCAGTGTTTGATGAAGCTGGGTCAAAAGCTCTCTGCCAATCAGAATGTATTGCACTTCCTGTTCAGACAGCCTGGCAGCTCATCAGTGATGAAGGATGTTACTCCCTCTGTCTCCATTAGCCTTCTGTATGGATTTTTCATGTTTTCAGTTACTCATGTCAGATTTGTCCTGACTAACAGTCTGTTCAGTCAAATATAGAAAAAGCAGTTTTTCATGTTACAGTTATGGTGCATGGTTACCTAGAAAATAACAGAAATGAGATTCCTAACAAAAAAGTTCAATTATTGGCAATCTTTACACAGTGATCATTTGTCCAAGAGCAAACCATAGTAAAGAAACTGTAAGACAAACTTCACTTTGCTACCAAACCAGATATAATCAAATCCTCCATGAAGCTCAACAGCTGCAGACATATAACACTGTATTTTTGCTGTGCCTTGTGTCACTACAGTAACATTGGTGGTGCAACAATCAACGATGTAGCGCTGGACTTCTGGCACTCTGGTCAGAATCGAGAGGACATCGGTATGGAAGACCTGGAGCATCGGCTGCGAGCTGAAACTATGGAGTCTCAAGGTTAGAAGCATAGCCAAGTTTTTCTTTAGGTTGCCTGGTGTTTGTTTGTTTTTTTTTTTCTCAGCTCTGCCATTTGTCCCTGGACAAGAGGTGAACCCTTTTTTTGTGTGAATGTGTGAGCTCTGTGGATTTAGTGGCAGGTGTTCATGAGAATTAAGTTACCCATGTGTTCTGATTGCTCAGTGGCTTGAAATAATTAGCTGAAAGCTGCACAGAGCTGCAGTCAGGAGTATCGATTCTCAGAAAAAACAGTGTTACTAGCAGTCATTTCACATTAAAGTCCTTTCTATATTGATATAAAAACATAGACTGTATATAAAAGACGGTTGTCACCAGCATGATGTCACCCATTGGTTAATGACACCACAATCTTAGTGTTTTTGCCATAGCCATCTAAGGTTTTTTTTAATCTAGAGCTCATGAATTGGGGGGGTGGATCTTGCACCCTCATTGGCTAACAACTTGTCAATCACACGGTAAAGCATACCCTGTTTTGTCCTCCTTTTTGACTCTAATGGGGACTTTGATTTACAGAATTAGAGTCATGTCACATATAAAAAGACTTGAAACCCGTTATTGAGGTCATAAACTTATCAGGAAAATGTTTAGCAAGGTCACAGAGCAAGAGATCTGAGGGCTGTTTCCCAGCAGTCTTCTTTATAACTAGACAACCACAGCAGTCGTCCCCTGCTGGCCATTAGAAAGAATATATTGGCGTTACTTTTCAATCCCGGAAGCTATGTGAACGCCATCTTTTATATACACTCTGTGATTAAAAACATTGTCAGAACTTTAATGGTGTTTCCCTTTGCATTTTTTTTTTAATTTCCCAGGTGGGTTTGCTCAGAGTGAGCTGATGTCTGGTCACCTGATTGACTTCTTCGTGCCCTTCCTGCCCCTGGAGTACCGTCACGTCAAGCTCTGTGCGCGGGACGCCTACGCAGCGCGAGGTCTGGAAACGGATGAAGCCACATTGGATGAGGTGGCCAAGGCAATGCTGTATGTCCCCAAAGAGGAGAGACTGTTCTCAGCCCAAGGATGCAAGTCCATACCACAGAGGATCAACTTCTTTCTTCCCTAGAATGGGGAGGAGACAGAGAGAGAGACCTGGAGGAGGTGTAAGATTGCTTTACCAGCCCATCTGCATACAGAGCCACAGAGATGTGTCTTCTTTGCTCTGCTCTGCATACTTCCCCCTCCCCCCGCAGATGCAACATGTGTCTGTCCAGGTCCCTCAGAGAAGGCCAGACAGCAGGACAGATCCAAGATTAGAGGGGAGAGCAACATGACCCAGCCTGCAGAGAAAAGCAGCATCGCAGGAAGTGTGTTCGTCCCAGACAGTCATCATGTGAAGTGTGGCTGCTCTTCCTCACCTGCCTGGTTTGAACCCTGTCAAGACAAACAAGTGACGAAGATGGTGGCTGTGCAGAGTATGTCATAGAGGGATACTGATGGATTTTTTCCTTCTCACTATTTATATCTGTTCACTTTGGCCAAAGTCTGTGTTGCACTGTTGTTTATGTTCAGATGAGTTTGTAATTCATTTGTTAGTATATGCATGTCAGACATTGTGCTTACATCAGCACGGATTATTTATTTGATATCATTTGTGCCATATTTGAACATTTTACTGGACCAGATTATGTTTGTGAAGTACTTTAAATGCACACTTGTTGTTTGTTTTTTTAAATTCCTTTTAACATTTTAAATGGTACTTTGTGAACATTATGGAGTGTGTAACAGCTAACATACAAGGACCAGCGGTGATGGAAATGTTACTTGAAATTGTTACTGTGAGGGACCATGAGTCTAAAGCAATGAATCTCTGTGAAAGTCACCTTTTTATTTACCTGTGTTTGGTAATAACACATTTCCAAATGTATTTTTGAAGTACTTGATTTTAATAGGTTTTATATAAACCGTCATTATTGTTACTTAATATACAGATTGGTACTCAGTGGTGTGATTTACTCTTTTATTGGCATGCCTCACCTATCAACAACACATTCACTCTCACACAAGTCTGCTTCAAAGCTGAGGGTCGCATCACAATAAGAACACAGAGAGAAACTGTCAGACATGGTTTAAAGAAATAAACACCTGGTAAACCAACGATAATTGTGATTTGATAGCATTTTTTCAGTTTAAAATGTATGCTATGTATTTTGTTATTGTCTGTGGGGTCTCCTTTTTGTGTTTTGTGTTTATTTTTTTTAACAATGCAAGTAAATCATGCAAGAGGTTGTACAAGAATCCTGCACAAATCCAAACCTGAAAATATTTATTAAACTTCTGAAAACAATATTTGCATCCCCATTGGTTCAGATTTCTTTTTTTTTTACGTCAGTAGGACTATTTTTTCTTTTTCTGTTTGTTGTAAGGCCATTTCGTATCCCTAAGATCCACCCATTTCTTTTACTCTGTATTATTTGTGTACTTCACACTGTTTACCTTTAGAAATACTCATGGTGTTACTGATGTTACATTTATGTATTGCATTTTTCCCCTTGCATGTGATTCAGCCATCGCGCATCATCCTTCCTTGGGCGTGTATCAGGCAAACGCGTGGTCTGCTCCCATTGGCTACAGAAAGTATTCGTCCAGATTTTCTTTCCTCTGATTGGCTGTAAGCAGTAGCGCTTCCTTATTGAGGTTAGCAGCCGTCGTCCAATCAGGTTCAGACATCTGTTCTGAGCCGAGAGGAGAGCAGCGGCATCATCTCGGCGGCTCTCACTGTAACATTACTGTATGGGGATACTGGACTGACAGACAACGCTGCTTTACCTTTTAGAAAAAAAAATACATATACAGGCATTTTTATTTATAGTTGTATAGTGTTTGACAGGCTGCTTCAGATCGTCACAATGACAGCCCTGTCCCTGCTTTTGATGGCCGTGTCGGCTGCATCTGTACTGGCCCAGTCCACTGTTTATTTCCGCGAGCAATTTGAAGACGGAGGTGAGGTCTTTCACACAAAATTATACAGATAATATTTAATTGCTTGCTTCTGTATACCCTCGAGATACTGCCGAGATACTGAATGAGAACAAAAAAAAACAAAACACCGCATGGATGTTTTTCATGTTGGGCTGCTGGCATTGGTTTTTAAGATTATTTTTAATCATTTTACCGCAATTTCTGGGATGCATCGTCTGCCATTTAGTCTAGAAGACCACCATTCATAGTCCATGCTTCCTGTTTCCCACCCCCAAGCTATTTGCAAACCCCGTCTGTCTCCCCTTCCCCCTGGTCATTCACTGCTATCCTCCTTCGCCCAGCTGTCCTGTTCTTTCATCCATGAAGGCAGTCCCAAAATCCCGCAGAGTTTCCCCACGCTGATGCATCATCGGAGGCTGGGTTAGCAGCGAGTCTTGCGAGTCTTATCTTGGTGATTGCTGTGCAGCTCACTCTGAACTTGTTTGTGCAGATGCCTGGAATAGTCGCTGGGTGGAATCCAAGCACAAGTCAGATTATGGCAAGTTTGTCCTGACTGCAGGGAAGTTCTACGGAGATGCAGAGAAAGACAAAGGTCAGTGGATGATATGGTGCCTGCCATAGCTGTAGGTTACACTGCACTACTGGCTGTCACATCTGGTTATGAAACCATTACGTTTGCTGTCAGACGTTCTTTATTATTTGCTGTTTATGGAGCACTACCGTCTGTCTATCTCTCTGCACTTCAACTTGAGAAGAGAGTCAAAGAGTGAAATTAACCTGTACATTTTTATTAAGAAAGAACGTGGGGTAAATGTTGTGTAGCTGGATCTTCCCTGCAGTGATAACGTTCTTTCTGCAGGTCTGCAGACGAGCCAGGATGCCCGCTTTTATGCTTTGTCAAGCCGTTTTGATGACTTCAGCAGCAAGGGCCAGCCTTTAGTCATCCAGTTCACTGTGAAACACGAGCAGAGCATTGACTGTGGCGGAGGCTACATTAAACTGTTCCCCTCTGATCTCAACCAGGAGGACATGCATGGAGACTCTGTCTACAACATCATGTTTGGTAAGTGTGAACAGATTTACTGTGGACTTACTGTGTAAGGACGGTGTCTGTTAGTCAGTGAGAGCAGTGTAGGTGCAGTCAAGTATAAGTCTGTAAAACATCACAGTTTCACAGGTCGCAGTTTTGTTGGGTAAACAGACAAGTCTCTGTATGTGTATAGACAGACATTCATTGTCATTGCCCAAGATACACTGTCCTTCCAAAAATGTACATATTTTGCCGTTATACTTTTAGCTCTCTACATTCTTCCTAATTTATTTTTGGGCTTGTTCAGGCCCTGATATTTGCGGCCCTGGCACAAAGAAAGTTCATGTGATCTTCAACTACAAAGGCAAGAACCATCTGATTAACAAGGACATCAGATGCAAGGTGAGACATCCATAAATTAAGAACAAATCAGCTAAACAATTTAAAAAAAAACCAAAAAAAACTTACTATATAAACTACATGTGAATATGCTAGTAGTTGCATGTACCAACAGCTGCACACTGTTTCAAACAGTTAACAGTCTTATTTCTGCCCCGCAGGATGATGAGTACACTCACTTGTACACACTGATCGTCAACCCTGACAACACTTATGAGGTTAAGATTGACAATAAGAAGGTCGAGTCTGGCAATCTGGAGGATGACTGGGACTTCCTGCCTCCCAAAAAAATAAAGGATCCTGAGGCCAGAAAGCCAGAGGACTGGGATGACAGGGAGAGGATTCCCGACCCTGATGATAAGAAACCTGAGGTCAGTATGATCTGGCTATCCTTCAGATCTGTGCATCTTTTATTTCCTGCTTCTAGACTTCACTTAAACAACAGTATTCATGTCATATGTGTAACTGTTGTAATGTTAAAACCTCTTTGATATGTTTCAGTTTATTCATGTTCCCACTTGTATTTGTCTGGTAGGACTGGGACAAGCCAGAGAACATCCCAGATCCTGATGCCAAGAAGCCCGATGACTGGGACGATGAGATGGACGGAGAGTGGGAGCCGCCTATGGTCACCAACCCTGAATACAAGGTGCACATCAGTATAACTTTTCATGCAGTCAGTAAGTTAAACTGTTGCTGGCTTATTGCATCATTATTACACGCAGCTCTGTATTTAGTTCAGTAGTGCCATTTTATCTGAACTTGTACACAATTTTAAAAAAGCATAAAATGAATGCACCTCAGTGACCTTCATAGAACATGAATTGGAATTGTACCCAAAGATATTTACACTGTCATCATAAAATACCTCTTTTTCTTTTCCTGCCCCGTAATGTGTCCAGCAGCTAATACAGAAAAATTACTCCAGATAAACATCTTAAGCAGTAGATGATTTTGCTTTTGTGATTTAACCACGCTGTCTCTCTGTGCCTGTCTGTTTGTTGTCCACAGGGTGAGTGGAAGCCCAGAGAGATCGACAACCCTGCCTACAAGGGCAAGTGGATCCACCCTGAGATTGACAACCCTGAGTACACAGCCGATTCTGAGATCTATAAATACGACAGCATCGGTGTGATCGGGCTCGACTTGTGGCAGGTAGGCTGACTGTATATTTACAGCTTAATGAATACCGAATTTATTTAAATGAACACCAATCTAAACTGTTAATCCAGGGATAGGGTTACTTGGAGTACATTGTGTGACTTATTACTAGTTAGAGCCACTGGAAAAATTATGCATGTTTTTGCAGAGAAGTGGAAATGCAGTGCAAATGGGTAACTCAATTGTGTAGATTGTGCTTGTTTTCATTTAAAGACTCGATAGTAAAATATGCATTGCTGTTCACTTGTGTTTTGCTGTAGGTCAAGTCTGGTACTATCTTTGACAACTTTCTAATCACAAATGATCCAAGCCTGGCAGAGGAAGTGGGCAATGAGACATGGGGCAAAACTAAGGTATGTTTCTGCTGTTAGTTTTAGGCATGTACTCAGCTCATACATCTTCAGTATGTAGGGAGTACTCATACTCTAATTTTATGTTAGTGTCAACACTATAACAACCACTATTACAAATGAATGACATATTTATATATATTAATCTATTTATCTTTATTATTTGTTTGCTTTTTCTCCAGGATGCTGAGAAGAAGATGAAGGAAAGCCAAGAGGATGAGGAGAGAAAGAAACGTGAGGAGGAGAACAAGAAGAGGAGAGAAGAGGCAAAGGAGGAAGACGAGGAGGAAGAGGAGAAAGAGGAGGAGGAGGAAGATGAAGAGGAGGAGGAGGAGGAGGAGGAGGAGGAGGAGGAGGGGGAAGAGCATGAGGAAGAGGAGGAGGAAGAGGAAGATGAAGGCACAGACTCTAACCTCAAGGACGAGTTATAAACTCAGGAACTGCTCAGACTGTGTCAGTGGGCTATTGGAACAAGGCTGGAGACTGAGACCTTGACGACTGACACCCTGGGGTGGGGCTGGGTGGGAAGGGCTTTTTCATTTCTTTGTTTACAAAGCAAGGTGATTGGTCAAAAAGGGCAGTTAATGTTCTGTTTCCTGTTTCCATGTGCTACTACTACTACTATTATAATAATTATTACTATTAAATGAGGAATAGTGATGAACATAATTAATGTCAAAACGAATGTCAAAACCAGAAATTATAACAGAAACATGTAAGCTGTCATTTGCATTTTACAACAATCTTGGTTTTTATGAAGCGTAATGTCGTGGTGAGATGAAAAGTTTTATTTGGTATGCAGATGATACCATGAATATGTTTACCTCATGTGTTTTGTTTGTCTTTTTGTTTTTGTACATGTTTGTTTTCACTCATTCATGTCGGGCTGGAAGGATTGGATAGGGTTAGATGTCATCATGCAGGTTATTTTGCCTGCTTCTGTTTCTGCTATCTGATTCAGATGAAGATTAATAACGTGGCAACCAGAGTGCAGTAGGACTAACACTATGTATTTGACAACCTGAAAAGAAAATCTGTCTGTAGTAGGATGGTAATATGAGGTGCTTTAAGATGAAGTCCCTTGCATAGTTTTGTACTGTATAGTTAACACTTTTTCACTTGAGTGCACATACTATAGTCTCGTGTGTCTAAATAAGCTGTACTCAAACTTAGGATGTACATTAACAACACTCCAGTAGCAGGAAATCTTCCAGTCATTTGGTACGCACACACTT
>VUQI01015007.1:28965-44361 GCA_015106735.1 Paratilapia polleni
TTTAGGTTTACTCATTGTTGGTGTATACATCTAGTTTCCTCATTTTTGACTGCAAGTTTTCTGCACTGCTGTACCCGAACACACTGTCCCGACAGTCTGACAGATGCTCCTTTTGTAAAAGACATTTTGTACTAATGGTAGTAAATGAAGTGGGACGATTTTTGTGTTGCTGTGTAAGAAAAATAAAAACAAAGACAGATGACCTGTCCAATAAAACAGCCAGAAGAAAACAAGCAGATAGTCTCATGAATTTCATGTCTTTTGGTGTGTCATCATTATATTCCATTTATTTATATTTCCTCTGAATGTTAATTTGAAGGGCAGCATGTTGGTGCAGTGGTTAGCACACAGCAAAAAGCTCTCGGGTTTGCCCTTCCTTGCTTCCATGCTCTCCCTTTTCACCCTGTGGCTTCTCTCCAGCTTCCCCTCAGAGTCCAAAGACATGCATGTTAGGTTAATCGGTAATTCTACATGGGTGAATGTGAGCATGAACGGTGACTGAATGAGTAGGCTGGCAACCTGTCCAGGGTGTATCCTGCCTCCCGCCACATGATAGCTGGGATAGGCTCCAGCAGAAGAGCATGGATGGATGGATGTTAATTTGATTCCCTGACTTCATATAGATATCTTTGTTTCAAATGTGGCAATCATTTGTATTTTACTGCTCACTTACTTCGATCAGCGGCTGTGGCTCAGGAGGTAGAGCGAGTCGTCTACTAATCGGACGGTCAGTGGTTTGATCCCTGGCTCCCCTAGTCTGCATGCCGAAGTATCCTTGGGCAAGATACTGAACCCCACGTTGCCCCCGATGCATTCATCGGCGCGTGTGTGTGAATGTTAGTAAGCACTTAAGTGTAGATAAAAGTGCTGTGTGAATGTGGCCTGTAGTGTAAAGTACTTTGAGTACACAGAAACTGAGTAGAAAAGCGCTATATAAGTACCAGTCCATTTACCATTTATACTAGTGTGGTGCAAAGCAGCTAGGTATATTTACGACTATTACAGGTAATTTCAGTTTAATTTACATTTTAATTGTCTCCTTTTATCTCTATTTTACTTTCTACTTACAAAGGTTATTACAGTTAACTAAAACAAAACTAAAAACTAAGAGTAGGTGAGCAAAAATTAACTAAAATAAAAAAGTAAAATAAAATAAATAAAATAAGAAAAAATAAGAAAATAAAAAGCTAGATTCAGATTTCACAATTACAACTAACTGTATACATACTTGTATAATAGAAAACTTTTTTTAATGCAGAAATGTCAGTTGAATAATTACATATTTTTGTACTGCAAGGGCCAGTCCTGTGTATTTTTCATTGCTTTTTTTATTTGTGTAGCTGAATGATGTTACATGCGGGGATGCAGGGATGGTAAAACCTTGAGGGGAAATTGGTTCCTGTCGTTGAGGTCCTGGTTCCAGGTTTTTCAGCGGCCTCTATCGCTGCTTGGCGGCAGCGCAGCGTGAAAGCAGTGGGAAACAGAAACACTATGGCTGCCAGTCTGAGTCTTACTCAGGTAAGACTGTCTTAACAACTCAAATATAACGACAGCAAAGGCTTTCTGCCCCCTGTCTGTTACGCTTGGAGATCTTTCAGAAGTGTCGGTTGAACCGGGCGGGCAGAAACGCGGGCCTTCTTTGTTTCTCGTTCCTCTTTTGGAAGTTAAGTCCTGCTGTGACTGGGAAAAGTTTCTTCCTAATCTCTTTGGGGACTGCGTAAGGGCGTAGCTAGCTAGCTAGCCTGCTAGCGAACAGTTGTTTGTGAGCAGTGTTGGGGTGTTTTAGAGCCGCTTTGTCAAAGTTGAGATGAGCCGTGTAGCTAGCGTTACTTGTCTTCGTTTCCTTTCGGGTGTTTGTAATCGTATTTTAATGCTGCCTCGGTTTGCTGCAGGCTAGTTGGGCTTGGGTAAAGAGATGATACTGCCCATGTGTGGCTCTGCTGTGGCTTTACTGTCACATTTCTGCTAGTTCAACCACCGCTAACATTGTTTTCCTTTTATAAAAATACCCAAGTTGTATATACTAAAGGTTGTAGCCTACGTGTAGGATTTTCTTGCTGCTTATGTAGCTTGTTATATGGTTAGACTGAATAAGCAACCTAGTTATTGCTATTATTAGAAGTAAACATGCTTCGGTGACTGGGTTGCTGTTTTTCCCTATGACCTTTCAGAAGTGGACAGCGTTAACTGTTAGCCTGTTAGCTACTGCGGTTGTTTCTTGTCCATGTTAACAAATAGTTAATGGATAAAACTCCACATATCGTTAGCGGTTATGTTGCAACCAGCAAGAGGAAGTGAACTATACGAGCCACTAGCCACCCCTACTCTCAAATAATGTCACATAGTTGCTGCTAGCTAAATTAAGTACTGAATAATTTAACGTCAAAATGTGTTTGTGTTATTTAGGAGGTTGCAGGCAGGTCCAATTAGTAGGTTACAGTCCTGGACTTTGTTACCTGAGCTGCCGTTACCTCCAGCAACCGACGGGAGCTGTCTTTGATATCGCTGTCTCTCAAATGACTTCAAACCTGTGTTTATCTGTGTGCCGTGAGAGTTCATTGGCCTGTCAGGCAGCAGTGCTTGTTGTAAGTGGTCTGTCAGATGCCTGATAATCCCCAAACTCGCCTCGTGTTTGGTGTTGATAGTGACATCAATGTATTTTATTACTATGGCTGGTTATAATCTCTGAAACAATCTAGACTGTCCTGCCAGCTCCTGCACCCTGATGTTTCTTGCTATCTACTGCAGTTTTTTATGGGCTCGCTGGGGAATGATTGAGGGGTGTTTTTTCAGTGCTCAATTAAAGAGTCACCAGTACAAAGACCACACTGTTACAGACGCCAACAGTCCCAGGCACACTATTGTGTGTCACAGAAAAAAAGTTGCATTGACTAGAGAAAGATATGTGTGTGTCAACAGTTATCTCACTGTAAACTGGCGGCTGAAAAAGCTGACTGATAACTATGCTTTTTTTGTGTGTGTGTGTGAATTGTCTTCTGTGCCAGAGCTAATTCTGCACTTCTTCTTTCTGTTGTTTTACAGTGGGGATTAATTCTGCATGTCTCTGAAAGCTTTAACCTCTCTAGAATAGCCACTCCCCAGTTGATTCACACTTCAAAAAATTACTGTCCATCCCTTTCCTCCTTCCCTGAACCTGCCAATTTAAAACCAAACAACCAGTTGTCAGTTTCGGCTGCACGAAGAAGGAAGCACTGCTTTATTTCCTCTTCAGCCCAATAGTGGACACTTGTCTTAACAGAGGAAAGAGGTGTGTTCAGGGAGGATATGACAGAAGGCCAGATTAGCTGTTGCCTGTGGAGTGACGCCCTGTTGTAAATGTCTAAAGCTGACCAGGGGCCCCAGGAAATGTAGCCTACATCCTGAAGTCATCACAAAAGTTACCACTCTCCCTACGTGTAATTCAGCACGAATCTCCTGGGTCATCCTGACTCATGCAAGTTCAGTGTTTGGTGTCAAAACAAAATTCCTCCATAAATCTGTGTGTTTCTTTACGTGGAAGTGCAGAATGGCTTTTCCTGTCGTATAATTAATATCTTACAAGTGCTGAAACAGATAGTTGATTGGTTGATGAGCAGTAAATTCATTACCAACAACTTTAATAATAGAAAAAAAGGGTTCGGTTATTTACAAAGCAAAAATGGCTAATATGTGCTCGTCCTACCTTTGCTAATTTGAAAGTGACATTTGAAGCCATTACTCTTTATTATGCCATTATAAATGGAATATATTTAGGTTTTGGTTTGCTTTTGCTCAGATATACAGCTCAGGTATGTCAGGATTTTCAGGCATTTTATTTAACCTAAAAAGGCAGAACAGCTGCTGCATTTAGTAGAAAGAATTTGTGATATTTAATTGATCATGTTAAATACTTTTAAGCAAAATTACAAAATGTTTGCTGTGCCTAGCTTATCAAATATGATGCCTTTCTTTGCCATACATGGCAGCAAGCTGGATGAGTGGGAGAGCTGAAGAAGCCTGTATGAAATTCTAATTGGCTTTTTAACTTTTCATGCTTTTTTTTTGGGAATAAAAGTTTGATTTATTGTAAATATAAGCAGCAGACTAATCAATAATCAAAACAGTTGCACCTGATTGCAACTCACTGACATAGGTACCATACCGTTTGTCTTTGTTTGTCTGAAGTCGTTGTCCTACCTGTAGCACAGCCGTTTTAAACTGTGTGTTTGCAGTCACATTGTGGCTTCTTTAATGGTAAAACAAGTCTTGTAAGTCTACTTGAATAATTTAAGTAATTTTGCTCAGCTGTTTTTAACATATTTAGCCAGTGGGTATACTTGGAGCACAAACAAACAGCTCTTTAAGTGGCTCAGTGGATGACACACTTTCTGTAGCCATCAAACATTTGAGGGCTGATTTTGAAAAAGCATAGTGTCGGATTATTGTAAGGGCCCTTTTTGTAATTAGGCAAAAGACACAGGTGTGGTTGTCAGATTTTTATTTCTGCTTATAAATATTGTTGAATTCAGTCTCTTAACTGTTTTTAATGTTTTTTGTTTTTTTCCTTAAACAGCTCTCCAGTGGAAATCCCATCTATGACAAATACTATCGTCAGGTATGCCGTGATGTCTTTCCCATAGGTTACAATGTGTATACATATAAGTAATCTACATGGTTTGGATGAGATGTAGCTGAGCAAAAATGAAAGAGAAATCTTAAAGTCTAAGTTAAACCTGCATTAATACTGTTGTCTTGCAGTGAGCAGTGATCTCTCTTCTCTTTCAGTTTCAGTCTCTGTGTCCAATAAAGGAAGTATCTCTATGAATTAATAATGTTTCCCCTTGCCCGACATGTCAGCAGAGCTCCCTTTGAGCCTCATGAAAGACTGCTGAGAAAATAGCTTTGGTTTATTACCAGTATTGATTTAAATGACTCAGAGACTCCAGGGCAAATTTTCACAGTTTTCACTTGTTCTTTATTTTCTCCTTTCTTTTGCTGAAGCTAAGAAAGGAAGGGAGCTCAGTGTAGTGATAAAGCATTTGACCAGCTGGAAAGGTTTTGTCTTTGTTAGCCTCTTAGTTGTCATGCCAGTTGTTTCTAAGATGATATATGCTCTAATGACTGCGCATCTATCTGCGTTTGTGTGTAGGTTGATCCGACTGGCAGCGGGCGGGTGGCAGCTGCTGATGCAGCTCTGTTCCTGAAGAGGTCAGGTTTGGCTGACCTGGTCCTTGGGAAGGTGAGCAGAGACTCAAAAACACCTCTCTGTTAGCTTTAATATTCACATTGATGGTAATGAATGTGTGAACTGTAAATGTCTCCTTAGATCTGGGATTTGGCAGACTCTGAACGAAAGGGTTCACTTAACAAGCAGGTATCAGCGCACTGTGAATTAGCTCCAAAGTGAATTCCTTCAGGAATATGTGATCATCATTAGATTTACGTCATTGTGCATCTTCTCCCTTCAGCAATTCTTCATAGCCCTGCGGCTGGTGGCTTGTGCTCAAAATGGCCTGGAGGTGGCACTGAAGAGTCTTAATGTGGCTGTTCCTCCCCCCAAATTTGTAAGTCTGCTTCTGGGTGCTATAAATCCACACTGTGCCTGCTATAAATGTCACTGCTGGTTATTTGAAGCTTCCAATGCCGTAAATCTCCTGTACAGTTACAGGTGTTTGAGTCACGACAAACAATTTCAACTTAGTATTACCATTTGGTCATAGCTGTTGAAAAATAATTTTTTTTAAATTTATTTCTAATGCAAACACTGAAATAGTAACATCTTGGTGTTTATCTCCAGCATGACACAAGCAGCCCGGTGTTAGCCGGAGGAGTGGCCGCTGACCTTCCCTGGGTTGTCAAAGTGAGGCACTTTCAAATATGTTATCTTTTTGTCTTAATGTATCTGTGATCTGTTTATTTTGTATTTTTATTTGTTATCTCTTTTTTTTTTCCTCATGAGAGAAGCATTGTCTTTGGTGCTGTGTTAATTTAAAATGTCAAATAAATAAAGTTAACACGAATATGACAATGCAGTGCCACTACTGTTCGTTAATAAACATGAACCAGAAATGCCCAAATTGTTTTCTTTTTTCTTTTTTTCTCCATTTACACCTGACAGGTCTAAATTTGTCTCCTGTTAAGATGCTGCTTAGCAATCTCTTTTTACAGACTGAAGATGCTAACATTTTCATTGGGAGTGACCAGAAGGGACAGGATTATGAGTATATCAGAGGGACAGGTCAGGTTGAGTGGTTTGGAGACAAAATTAAAAAGGCAAGGTTGAGATGGTCTGGACATTGCAGGGAAGGGATAGTGGATATATTGGACAAAGGATGTTGAAGAAGGAGCTGCCAGGCAGGAGGAAAAGAGGAAGACCACAGAGAGGATTCATGGATGTAGTGAAGGAGGATATGCAGAGGGTTGGTGTGACAGAGAAGGATGCTAGGGATAGAGTGAGATGGAGGCAGATGATCCGCTGTGGTGACCCCTAAAGGGAGCAGCTGAAAGATGACGAAGAGCACTTATTACAGACAAGATTCCCAAAGTGCTTTAATGAAGCCATGCAAAACTAGAATTAAAAGCAATGAAAATTAAAAAAAAAAAAAAAACAACTAAAAAAAAAAAAAAAAAAAAGAAAAAAAAAATAAAAAAAAATAAAAAAAAAAAAAAAAAAAAAAAATGGAATATCTGTTTCTCACCAAAAATGCAGGGTTTTATTGGGTTTTTTTTGTAAGGTATAAAAGGAATTCATGCTTGCTTGATGAGGAGACCTCAGTTATTTTCAGTCCATCATCCGCCCACCATTTTGGAGACGGACATAAATAGTGTTTTTAATGGTACTATGCTATTTCATGTACATATTTGAAGTTGGGCACTGTTACACCTAACATTTTGGTTACTGTTGTCTCTCATTACAAACCAGCAATGTAGCAGTAAAGTTTTTAGCCATCGTCTTGGGACTAATTTAAACCCATTAAGCAAACTACATGTGAACAGTAAGGGTGTTAGCAGAAGAAATCTAAGATGTAGCTGACCTTTTCTTATTCAGTCTTCCTAAAAAAAAAAATGCTTTTCTAAGCACAATCCCAAAGCAAGTGTGTCTAAAAATTGAAGATTTGACTTGTTATTGGTAAACTGCAGACTTGAGAAGTCTCATTATAGCCTCCACTTGGATGGCATAAAGGGAAAAAGAAAATCATGACTTAGACATCTCTTTGGCCACAACATCTAGTTGCAAGAGGGAAAATATATTCACATGTACTCTCAGTCACACTTCTCGGTTTTACAAAACTCTCTCAGTTCACATTGCCTGATTGGTCCCAAAAGAATAAGGCATCAATCTAATGTAAAGTAATTACTGTGTCAAATTAACGCTTGGTTTTTGGTTCAGTTCAAGCAAAAGCATGCAAAGTTTTATTTGTTTTAAATTATAAATATAAGATTTCAACACTGAGGTGAAAGGGAATATTGTGGCACTGACTACACAGAAAAAATTTCAACAGGAACATCTTTTTCCAGATTGAGAACCCACATTAAACTCCTTAAAGTCTACAAGACAATGCTCTAAACATGGGAATATAAGATTATTTTTTTCCATTTTAGTGAATCAAGCCTTTAATATCTGCACATGTGCATAAGCATGCACATCTTGTATTAGTGTTGCAGACAGTGGGAAGCTAAGCAGCCCCTCAGCCCAGCCCCCACCTACCCACCACATTATGACTGAAACGATTAGGTTTATTAAACTGCTGCCAGTCCAAAGTCCTGACTTGCACGGGGATCTTATGAATCATGTGAAAAGGCTAATATTTCAGACTCGGCCTCCAGCGGGGGAAATGCCAGTAGCGGTGCGATGGAGCACTGATCCTTGGCTCCAAGGTTCACTTTGCCACCAACTGTGTTAGCCAACCAGCCACTGTAACTCAAAATTAAAACTGATCCCTAGGGGATTCAATTTCTGTTTGCATTCCATCCAAAGCAACAGATGCTGACCCTCTTCTTTTTCTTTTTCACTTTTTGTGGTGAAGTCCTGCTGGATGACGAATTCCCAGTTCAACTGGACGCTTGCAGTCTACTCCAGGGGTGTCAGTGTTCATACCAAAACTGCATGTGAGCTCCAAAATTAAGAGATAGAGGTAAAAGGGTTCACTGGGTCACTTACAAGTTCTCTGGTAATACATCGGTTTTGACAGGGCTTCGGCTCACGGTGCACCTTGAAATCCACATTAGGGGCTTAAGTGTTTGATCAATGAGCGGTAGGATAACCACTGCTGGGGAGGTCAGTTGGCAGACAGGATCAGTCCATTGGATGGTGCTGAAGACAAGCCTTCATTCTTACATTAACAGGATTAAAACGTCAGTCCGAGGCCTCTTGGGTTCTTTTGAACATTTAAGAGGGAAATTCAGAAAGACTTGAACAACCCTCAAAAGGCAAACCTTCTCATGGTGGGGGTAGAAATCAGTTTGGGGGTTCAGAGAGGATTCAATCAGTCCTGATTTAAATTTTCAAGTCCAGATATCGTGCAGGTAGAAGCAACAGTCGTCTAAGGTGGTTATAATAAAAGTTATGGACTACATCAAATTCTAATGCAAAGACTATCAGTAATACATTAAGAGATAACTAAATGGAGCTATAGATAGACTTGCTGTGGCTGTTTGGAGGTTTTATCTAACTTATCCAAAACTATGGGGGCTCTTAGGGTTAATGGGGGAAGAGTCTTCTCTACCACTCTGGCCAATTAGCTGATAGAGCCTATGGCTGAGATTCTGCACTTGGCAGGTTCCTAGGACGCAGCCCACCCGCATCAGCTTGGCTTGGTGAGGGTAGTGGTGACCCCCTCGTGAGTGGGCATGGCGACGAGCTCTCAGTGCCCGTTGCTCGTTCTGTGAAGCCACGGCGGGTCGTGCCCATGCCAGGGTGGGAGAGGCTGTTCTCGCTCCTGAAGCCGGTGGGTGCCTCAGGAATCCAGGAAGCCATTCTGGGTATTGTCTCTGGGCTGAAGATGGGACCAAACTGTTGGCCTGGCTTTCCGTAGCAGGGGAGTTATCGTCTTTCTGGCCGATGAGTTTGCTGAGGCCACACAACCTGAGGAGAAAAGAGAAGTCAGGTGAAAAGCTGTCCTAAGGAAGTGAGAGGGATTCAAACTGTATGACTAAAAGTGCATATCTGAACAGTAAATTCGTGTTTGGGTGTTTCAACAGAAAAACCAGAAAAGAGAAACAACAGAGCCGAATGCTGATGCAACTAATCACAACACCACAACTTCGAAAAACCATAACAACATACAGCCATGCTAGCACTTACACAGGCACATAGGTACATAACTACAAGTTTAGCTTTAAGCTAGAAGCTAACATGTTACTTCCTAAGCAGCTAAAATTGCTGCCATGTTTGCAGCTTAGCTTAGCAGTTAGCATGCTAATGTGCCCTAACAAGCACTAGCTAAATTGTCAGGAGTTTTCACAAGTATTTGGTCATTAACCAAAGTTTCAGGCACATTTAACAATTTAGCCCACCCTTAATGAGACATTCTACTAAAAAACAAAACCGGAAGACAGTAAGACGCATTTGATTGCAATCTAAACAACAATCTAAAAGACCAACTTTACCATTCCTAGCTGATTCCAAAATGCCTGACCTTTCTAACAGGGATAGAAAAGGGCTTTAGACATATTTAAAAAAAAATTTTGCCATCCATGCACGTGCTATCATTGTTTCTGTAACCATTAATATCACAAGGACACTGGTAATTCTTCAGAAATCTAATTAGATTTGATAATAAAAAAAAATAATAATAATTTTTGCCTGCTGTCTGAACACTCCATTGCTCCCTGCACAGTCCCCCATCCACGTGGACACCCTTTCTTAATTCACAACATAAAAGTTAATGGCTTTCATGTTGCCTAAAACATGTGTTCTGTATTATACAAATCAAACCCTGCCTTTTTCAAAGGCTGTGTTTCAGCAAACAGTGCAGCTGTGCTAAAATCTCAGATGAGAAATTACTAATTGAGACTTCATTTTGAGATCTTCCAAGTCAGGTGAATCAAGGGGCATGAAAATTCTGTAAAGGGTCTATCTATCCAAAAGATAAAATGACATGTTTTCTCACTAACTCCTGGTGGTATGCAGTCATGTGGATAGTTTTTTATGTGATCAGTCCCTTTATGTAAATAGGCTTCTGAGAATGCACATGAGACTAAATGATGTGTTAAGAAGGGAACGGTGTGTGGTGTGGCAGACCAGCGGGTCGGGGATGTTCAGCAAACAGCGCTGACCGACTCGCCATCTGTTCTTTGTTTGACAAAAACAGTCGCTTCTCACAACTTGACCCTTCAGCTCCTTACTAAACTGTCAGCGCTGTGTTTGTGCAGCACAGTGTGACTCAAGTCCCTGAGAGAAGCAAAAAGAAGCAATGATGACTCAGTCTCATGGCAAACTGTGGAATAGCTATATTGGTCCACAGGACACACAAAGGATGATATTTTTACAAATAAAGGCTGTAAAACTGTGAGACGCCGTCATTTTTTAAAATCCATTTTTTCTATTGGTCTGCGTTTTCATGTGGCTGTCAAGGTGCTTTCTCTTAGTAGATTAAAAAGTCCAACAAAGTCTGCAGGTCGGAGACTGCAGTTCACAACCCGCTGTGAAATACTGTTATTTCTAACTCTTTGGTTAGAATTTAGCACCAAAACTGCTTGGTGAGGTTTAGGGAAAGATCATTGTTTGGTTAAGAACAAACCCTCTCACAATGTTAACTACATGTTTTAAAGCCACAATTTTCATTTCACTATGTTGCCAGGATGAAGTCCCAGCCCTACAATACCCCCCAGCCCCACCCACAAAAATGCAGGCGTCCCATAATTTTGCAGCCGTTATTGCAAAAACACTGCATTTAACAGTGTGTACCAATGTAGCTATTATTTGCTGTGACACTGGGTTGAAAATGATGTTGTGCCTAGATAAACTGGATAAAAATGTGCAATCTTTGCCAGAGGTCCAACATTAGTGAAGACGTTTATATTTGGGATCAGAGCAAATACAGCTGCCGTTGCTTTTCTAAGTGAAGAGAAAAATTCTTCCACAGTACTAAGTTTGGCACCATTTCCCCATGTTCTTAGAGTTGGTCTAATTATAAAAAGTGTCTTCCACATGTGAAATGCTGACTCATGTTATTTCCCTTTGAGCGCTCAGTCTTTCCTCCTGCTGGGAGGATGAGATGTGAGACTTCACAGCCTGTGCTGTGGCTGGTTTGAGACTCCTCTCAGAAATGTAAAGTTCAGCTGCTCGCTCACTGTTGGCAGAGCTGGTACCCTGTAGAGGACCTGCTATCCAACAGTGGCAGCGGCTGAATAAATAGTTGCATAATGGTAGGCCGCAGACGGAGGACTATTTCCAGGACAGGCCTCAGTGTGCCTTGGTGCCACATCACCAAGTTACACCCACATGCTCCGCACAGTGAAAGCTACTTTGAGTCCACAGGAAGCTTATTTACATGGCTGTAGCGGTGGCCCCACACTAAACTCACAAATAACCAACTTACTTCTACAGCCCAATGACAAGATGCATATTTTGTATATTTCCATAAGGATATTTACTGTAACCGCACAGCATTTTCATTGTTTTAAGGCTGGTTTTAACGTCAGTGATAATGGATGTGATTCCTATTCTGAGTCCATTCTCCCATACAAGACAGAACTGTAATCTGTGGTGCTGATGACTCATTCTTTTTGTGTTTTGGATCCAGCAGGTCAAAAGTTTAACATAAGAAAAAAACAAATCCTTCCCAAAGTACAAACATTTTATATCTATGTCTGAAATAATCCACCCTTAATAAGAAACAATTCAAGAGAAATGGCGCCTGTCATTTGCATTTTTAATGTGCTATAGTGACGGATGCAGTAATAAAAATCAAATCTGTTTGTTACCACAAACTAATTGCCTCACAACAAAGACAGAGCGTCTGGAATCCCAGGGCAGTCCCCCCCCCCCAAGCCTTTGCCTGGTCAGTAATCCAGCTATGTTTATTCTGAGTATTAACAAGGTAAAGGAGATTAAATTTTAAAGCCCGCAGGCAACACACTGCAGCGTAAGAAAAGAAGTCCCCTTGTGATCCGCGACACCAGTGCTCTGACCTCTCTAGCACCCTGCGCAGAGCAACTGAGTACCTGGTAAATGCGGTGCACTTAGTTAATGGTCTCAGAAAAATAAATACGTGACAAGGAACAAGGTCTGCGTTTTGGCTGGGTCACCATCACCTGCAGCTGGAGACAATGCCTGACCTCCCTACAGTCTAAACCTTAAATACAAACCCTCACACAGGACTGGACTTAGAGGGTCTGCATCTTAATCTGCTCGCATTCTCTGAACGCCAGCTGGCTAGGATGGACATCTGACATCTAATTTCACTTGAAGTCTGATGTTTTTTAGTTACTTTCAAGAATTTACGGCATAAGTATATAATAAGCAATAAGGTTTTACATAATTCTGTAATAGTTTACAGGCAGAGTTCAATTTCATGTTAATTACTATGTGAATTATGTGTAACAGAAGCCCTGGGTAAGCCTTCTCAGAAGCAGCTCTAGTTGCATCCTCTTCTTTTTCTTCTAGAATTTAAATAAAGGTTGGAGTAGGGAAATCGTTCACTCTGCCACATTTGATCTCACACGACAAGCTTATTTAGTGATTAGAAGCCTAAGACCACAACTCGACAGTAATGGAGACCTTTGCAGACAATCAAAGATATCCGAGCTACTTTTTAATTGTTCAGTGTGCTGAGGTTTTTGATGCTCTGCATTATCTTAGCTATAGGGCTTTGAGACAAAATTCCATTTGATTGATTATTTCTGGGGATTGAACAATTAAGTAAAAGTCAAAGACAATACCTTTTGCTTTTCTTCTTATCCAACCCTAGTACCATGCTGCCAGTACTCCTCATGATTACCAAGGAGGCTGAACGACAGTCTTAATTAGCAGCAAATCTGGCGCATAAATTTTTAATCTCAAGATAGGTAACAGTGGGGAGATTGTTGTTAGGACAAAAATAAACCAAAGCTGATTTATCCCACACAAAACAACGGTCCTACTTGTTCCGCAGCTGTTATACTTTAGAACGTGGGATGTACCTTACATTATGCAAGCAGTCCTGGCCACTGAGCAAACTTGGTATAGCCAGTGAATTTCATGGACTGACGGATGCCAAGTTAAAAACTAAATGTCTTCTCTGAAACCACATAACTGTGATGCATGCAGACAAAACACTTGCATCAAAAATGGTTTCTCTTCCCCTCAGAAGCTTTATTTATTTATTTTCCAAATGTCTTTTGATCAACACTCAGACTGCAGGCTGCTCCTCTTACATGCACGTACAGTATTGATGTACACAACATTCACACCTCTGCAATGGTGTGGCTCTCTGTGTGGAGCGGAAACCTGCTCTTTAAGGATGTGAAGGTTGGAATTTAGGCCTTAGATATTAATCCACAGCGGAATTCTCTGCCTGCACCCTTCTCAACTTCAGCCTGTGTTTGTTCAGATTTACCTCTAAATGCTTGTACCCTACACATATTTCTGAGCAGCCCAAGGCAAAATCACTGTTTACATCAGACAACAAATCAAAGAAGACATATAAGAATAGGGCTTTCTTCAGGTAATATTGGTTTTAATCATCCTACAAGTACAAAGGTGGTTTAAAGAGGCAATAATGCTCTTGTTGTCTCTTGATAAGGTCAGAATAGAGATACCAAATTTTTGGGATGGACCCATAACCAAGTCTCTCGGCAAACAACAGAAAGGCAGGAGGTCACGCTCTGTGAGGTGACTTCAGTGTTTTTCTCACATTGAAAGTATCCACGTTGGACATCTGAGACACCATCTGGTCAAATCCAGGCACTGGGTAAATTTTAGCAAATCTTTTTGAGAAAAACATGACTTTATTCGGGCCTGAAATGTTCGAACAGACTGGCAGCCACAGCTTATACACACAGGCTGATGTGTCATATCATTCTGTTCCAGACAAAGCAGAGGCCAAGTGAGTCCATCTAACAAAAGCTCGACCGCAAATGAGCTTCACAGTCTTCAGTCTGGAAGCAATGAGCCGCTTCCCACTTCTACAATCTGTATGTAAAGCCACTTCACTCCTAAAGCCATATTTAACTTGTTTGGCCGCAGACCCCAGCTATTTTCCCTTACAAAAAAAAAAAAAAAGTTTCAGATGTTATGTAAAATGACAATGAAGGGTATGTGTTGCATGTCTTCTGCAGAACATACAATTTCTCCTAGCGTGGAAAGCGCCTGCTTGGCATTGTTACAACATCTTTGCGGGATTTTTCATGTCCATATCAGGACACAAGAGAGACAACACAGACACAAACACAGAACATGGAAGGAATGGCAGACATCTGAGTTCAGACAAACTCAGAGTCCAACAGAAAAAAGAAAATGTGGAGTAGTCATTTCTGTTATTATCATGCTGTCAGCTTGTGACAGTATCAGAACAGGATGTGCTCTGTGGAGTTAAGAGAAGAGGCTGGATTTACTGTCCTAATAAAAGCCAGTCAGAACATTTATGAGGTGATGTGCACAGTGAGAAAAGTAGAGATTTGTGATGCAAGGTGGGCAGCAGCGGAGAGAAATCTCTTACTGTGTTGTCAAAGTGGCAAAACAGAGGAAAAACCTACTTAATGGTTGAAACACTGACGCTTCCCAGTCAAAACTGGTCACGAGAATTTTGGCCCACACTTCTTTGCAGAATTGTTTTAATTCAGCCACACTGGAGGGTTTTCGAGCATGAACGGTCTGTTTAAGGTCACGTCAAAGCATCTCAGTCAGATTTATATCCAGACTTTGACTAGACCACTCTAAAATTCAGAGGTGGGCTTGCTGGTGTGTTTTGGATCATTGTCCTGCTGCATATCCCAAGTGCTCTTGAGCTTCAGGGAACAAACTGATAAACAGACATTCTCCTTCAGGATTTTCTGGTAGAGAGCAGAATTCAGGGTTCCATCAATTACAGCAAGTCGTCCAGGTGCTGAAGCAGCAAAGCCGCCCCAGACCATCACACTACCACCACGTTTGACTGTTCGTATGATGCTCTTTTCATGAAATGCTGTTAGTTTTATACCAGATGTAACAGGACGCAAACCTTCCAGAAGGTTCAACTTTTGTCTCATCAGTTCACAGAACATTTTCCAAAAGTCTTGGGGATCATCAAGATGTTTTCTGGCAAACGTGAGACGAGCCTTTGTGTTCTTTTTGCTCAGCAGTGGTTTTCTCTCCCATGGATGCCATGTTTGCCCAGTCTCTTTCTTATTGTTGAATCATGAACTCTGACCTTAACTGAGGCAAGTGAGGCCTGCAGTTCTTTAGATGTTGATCTGGGTTCTTCTGTGACCTCCTGGATGAGTTGTCGATGCGCT
>VUQI01015009.1:2848-14348 GCA_015106735.1 Paratilapia polleni
TGTACCTGAACTAAAAAAAAAAAAAAAAAAAAAGTAATTTGTAAAAAAAAAAACAAAAAAAAGAAAACTATGAATAATACTCATAATAATAATAATCTATACATTTGTTTGTTTGTTTGGATATTGATCTCATTTTGTATTTATGTAAATAACACTGTAGTTGTCTTGATGTACCATAGTTTTAAACTGACTGTTTCTCAATAAATGTCAATAAAAAAATACTAAATTACTATTGTTCTCTCATTACGCTGAAATGTTGAGATACGTTGTCCTTCTTAGGAGTTTACAGCCTCACATAGGCATTGTGATTATCAGGAAAAAAAAATACACACCCTCTTTTATTTTTAATTGCATTATGTTTTATCTCATGAAAACAATAACAACAAAACAGTAAATGAAAAATAGTAAAAGGCAAATGACAGAGCACTCAGATTTTATTCTGATTCATCCCATTTCACTGTCAGTGAAACCATACTGTGCTGCACAGCGGACCTGTAGCCAGTTAATATCCCAACATGAGAAAACTGCGGGCTGCGCAACACAGCAGGTTAATCTGACCACAAGTCCCTACATAAATTAGTGAAAGTGTTGAAGGAAGCAATGGGAACCTCGTAAAGAAACACACATATTGTGATTCATTTTTTTGTCTCATTTGTCACTTCAAAACCATGATCTGCCTTCGGACTGTACTGCTTCCACACTATCATCTACTGTTCTAGTGTAGCCATTTAAGTCTCTATTGCCATCTGGTGGTGATACAGGATACAGCGGCCCTAGTAGGACACTTGAGCCACATTTAAAATATACTTAAAAATGACCTTTGTTGATGTCAGTATGTCAATGCAAATTACATTTATTTAAAAACAAAAAAACACAAATATTCTTGTCAAGCACAACAGTTCCACAAATGATGACAGATGTACAGTTCAAAACTGAGACAAAAATGCATTTGGATACACAGCAGTAGCTTTACTAAAGCTTACAGTTACAATGTTTTATTATATAGTTTGATGTCCCTTTTCTTGCAGAACTGTTTGACAGTGGCTGGATATGGTCACCCAATTTCTGCAATAGCTGCAGCTAAAAATGTCCTCCATCTTTGAGTCAGCAAGGCCTCATGTTCATCCACACCAGAAAGTTTTTTCTCAGAAATCCCCTCCCCATGCCTTTCTCAACATAAACGTTCTGCCATTTCATCTATGTAGGTTGAATATGGCCTAATCTGAAAATAATGCACAAAACCCCAGACGTTCTGTGAGTGCTATCTGGCAAATGTCATTCTACTGTCATGGGTTAGCCTTGGTTTTCATCATATCACTCTCCCTCAGTGCCATGTCTGTTTATCACTCACTTCACTTGGGTTTGCTATTTTTGCAATTGGTTTCAACTAAAGTGAGGTAATTTAAACTGGATGTATAGTCATTTACCCCTAAATTAAGTAATGGCAGGTGCAGCTCATTCTATTGAAAATAGAAATATTCCACTTAGTTTGACAATCAGAAACAAATATCCCAATTTTTTTTGTGCCTATGTAAATTGGTTATTTTCATACTTTTTCAAGACCCTGATTTCGTTTTTTAGTAGAAAACTTTTTTGATAAATGTTTTCTTTTATCTTTAATTGACACTTTATGAAATAACAAACCTCATGGTTATTTTCTTACATTTTAACAGTCGAATGAAACTGTCTTTAATGAGATTTAATAATGGGTACGTTTTATTTTAAGCAGACAAACAGGTAATCAAAGAGGAAATAAAAATCACTAATTTAATCTGTATTTATGGTAAATATGGGTACAATTCCACCTTCATGAAAGAAAGTAATGGCCAATAGACAGAGTTGTAGTAACAAGTTAGAGTTGAGTCATTTCCTGATGGTTGGCTGCAATGCTTTCAGTGGATTAGTAAAGTGGTATGTGTTTACACCAAGCGTCAGCTAATTCACCTAAACTAAATGGAGAGCTTCCAGAACACTCCGAAATGTGATCATCTTCTCTGTCGTGCCGGTAGAGGAAACAGATACATCTTAAGGAAAACTGAGTATCTTTAAATCTCATCAAATGCAAATGAGTGGATTAAAATTTGTGGGATCCAATTTAAAGTAAGCACATCTTCAGAGGGGGAAAAAAAAAATCTGTTTTACACCTGAGAAAGCATTTGATATCCTTCTCTAAACAAGGAGATGTATTAATGGATTTGAACTTGTAAACTTTGTAAACTTTTTTTTTTTTTATAAAACATGCCAAGCTGTGGCTTTGATTTTTGTGACATATTAGATCTGTCACTCTTGCACTTATTGTGTTCATGGGTGTGCTTGCCTATTATTTATGTCTAAGCATACTGTACATTATTACAATAATAATATACATATAATGCCCATAGCTGTAAAATAAAAACCATTGTATTTATAAAATATTTACAACCCTAATTCCAAAGAGGTTGGGATGCTGTGTAAAATATAAATAAAAATAAAAATGTAATGATCTGCAAATCTCATAAACCTGTATTTTATTCACAATAGAACTGAGAAAATGTACAATTTTAAGAAAAATATTAGCTCATTTTGAATTTGATGGCATCAACATGTCTCAAAAGTTGGGACAGGGTCATATTTACCACTGTGTAGTATCCCCTCGTCTGTCTGATACATGTTTCTAGCTGCTCAACAGTCCTGGGTCTTCTTTGTCATATTTTTCATTTCATGATACGCCAAATGTTTTCAATTGGTGAAAGGTCTGGACTGCAGGTAGGCCAGTTCAGCACCTGAACTCTTCTACTACGAAACCATGCTGCTTTAACAGATGCAGTATGCAGTTTAGCATTATTTTGCTGAAATATGCAAGGCCTGAAAAAGACATCATCTGGATGGAAGCATATGTTGCTCTAAAACCTGTATGTATATATCTTTTAAGGATTGATGGTGCCTTTCCAGATATGCAAAGTGCCAATTCCATAGGCACTAATGCACCCTCATACCATCAGAGATGCAGACTTTTGAACTGAGCGCTAATAACGAACCAGATGGTCCCTCTTTAGTCTGGAGGACGTGGCATCCATGTTTTCCAAAAAGAATTTCAAATTTTGATTTGTCTGATTACAGAACAGTTTTCCACTTTGCCTCAGTCCATTTTATATGAGCTTTGGGTCAGAGAAGACGGCAGCATTTCTTGATCATGTTCACATATGGTTTCCTCTTTACACGATAGAGCTTTAACCTGCATTTTTGGATGGCACGGTGAACTGTGTTCACAGACAGTGATTTCTGGAACTGTTCCTGAACCGATGCAGTGACAGAATCATGCCTGTTTTTAATGCAGTGCTGCCTGAGGGCCTGAAGATCACGGGCATCCAATATTGATTTTTGGCCTTGTCCCTTGCGCACAGGGATTTCTCCAGATTCTCTGAATATGTTGATGATACTATGTACTGTAGATAATGAGATATTCAAAGTATTTGCAATTTTATGTTGAGGAGCATTATTCTGAAATTATTCCACAATTTGTAGACACAAGTTTTTGCAGATTGGTGAACCTCTGCCCATCCTTACTTCTGAGAAACTCTGCCTCTCTAAGATGTTCTTTTTATTACTAGTCATGTTACTGACCTGTTGCCAGTTAACCTAATTAGTTGCAAAATGTTCCTCCAGCTGTTTCTTTTTAGTACTACTTATTTTTCCAGCCTTTTGTTGCCCCCATCCTAACTTTTTTGAGACATGTTGCTGCCATCAAATTCAAAGTGACCTTATTTTTTTTCTTAAAATAGTACATTTTCTCAGTTTAAACATTTGGTATGTTTTGCATGTTCTACTGTGAATAAAATATGGGTTTTTGTGATTTGCAAATCATTGCATTCTGTTTTTATTTACATTTTACACAGCGGCCCAACTTTTTTGGAATTGGGGTTGTACATAAGGACAGGACATTTCTCTAGTTTATTGCTTTTTTCATATCCAAACAGGCAAGAAATGCAGAAAGTTAGAAACAGGATCAAAACAGTTTGACAGGACACCAGTCATGTCTTCCTCACATTTATAATTGGAACTGAACTCTCTAATCACGCTAGTAGTAACCAGACCCAGCTTTTGTGTTAGCAAACATAAAATACACAATCTAACAAATTGATGACCTTGGATCTAATGCTTGAGCTCAGTCTGGACAACTACACCAACTAATTTCCTCAGACTTCACTCCCATACTCCATCTGCTTTTCACTTTGCTTTAGTTTGTTATCCCAACATCCCACACATGCCACTCAAATCTACTTTTCTCTCCGATCCAAGGCTCTCAGACTCACTCTCAAGAAAAGGGACTCCTTCCGGCATACAACCTTTGCAGTACTCCAATAGTTTCCCACAGTCACTTTATTGTAGGATCTTGGGCTAATTTGGATGGATGGATGGATGGATTCATTCAGTGGTGAAAACTGATGGTTTGGCTGGTTTCTTCTCTGGAAGTGTTCACTGGCTAACAGCACACTTAGGTGTGTGTTTATGAATCGAAATATACTTTCCCAACACATGCATTCAGTAAACTTATTACTTCTTGATAAATAAAAAAAAAGTGTAGAGGTAACACTGTAATTCCTCCTTTGTGCAATATTTTGATTTATTTTTGCCCCTAATAAATATTGTGCTTTGACTGTAAATACATAAATTTGTCAGATAAGATATTAGCACTTTTATCAACCTAAAACCTGCCTGTGTAAGACAAGCAGTGATGGAGCAGCAGAGTTAGTGAGGGAGGGTGTTATGAATTGCTGTAAAAGGTGGCACTCTTGTGCAAGTTAACTTGACTGAAGCAGACAGTCACCTCCATTATAGCAGATTGAAATCTCCACTGGGCCGTGTAAGGGAGTAATGTGTTAGTTATATGGCCTGTACTGTGATGGATTTATGCACATGCTAACTGCATCAGTAATAGCCCAAGGTTAAATCTCTCAGTTTTTGTTTTTAACATGAGTATTTCTGTCTTGTGGGAAGGACTGTGCATGCACAAATTCATATGCTTTGCATCAACTGAAAATATATAAAAGATTATGGAAAAAATACAAAAAAAAAAAAATTCCCTGGCCAAGACAAGTCCATGGTTATGACTGTTAGCAAATGAATCTGCAATGGTTTATTCATGAGACCCAAGGACAAATTTCCACCCCAGCATCTCTTTGTTTTAAATATGCCTGCGACATGACTCTCCTCTTACTGTGATAGCCACATGCACCCAGTTCAACTGTTAAAATACTCTTGAACTAAACTCACATCATTAACACATATAGTACATATACCCGAGAAGTGAGTATTATCTGAGGTCAGACATTAAGATGAACCACAGACACTGGCTCCTCTATAGGGACATGTTTCTGTTAAAGAAACCCAAAGGAAAACACATCATGTCTGTAAACTGAAAAGAATGGGTGGTTTTAATTTTTATTTTTGCAGACGCAGTGCACACAGAGGTCAAAGTGCAGGCTGTCTGAGCAGTGCTTATGGCGCTAATAGATATCACTGTCTGGCTCAGTGACAATTTGGCAGGACATGATGCTGATATCCCATATTTTTTGCTCACATTTGCTTTACTCTTTCTGTTTACAATTCATCTAACAACAGAGCCTTTGAATGTTTTCCTGTTTTCTTGCAAACAAAGATTTGGAAAGTATAGCTGTAGTAACTGTTATTTTTGGCACATCTTGCCTTGCACACATAAATGTGAAAACATTTGGGGATTGACCATGATTGTGCATTGTTAATACACAAATTAAGGCTTTTTTCACATTTCATTATCATGGAAGGCAGTGAGAGGACCCACATTCAGGACACATAGGAAGATGGAATACCAGAAATACCTGCCTTTATTTTGCTAAAAGTGGCAGTCCAAAACTCAATTCAGATGAGAAGCACAAGTTCCAGACAACACACAGGAACAAAACAATGGGGCTATCAACAATACTCTGGTGGGATTTGGCATTTAAATTTTGGTATTAAGAGGCTTAATGAAAAAAAGAAAAAAAAAAAAACATCCCTACACCATTCACTATCAACCTGAGTTGCTGATACAACATGGATCCATGCTTTCATGTTGTTTACTCCATATTCCGATCTATCATCTCAATGTCACTGAAGAAACCAAGACCTGGTGTCGTCACACTTGGTGTGGTCTTTCGCTGCCACGTCCCATCTGCTATTTGAGTTGCCTTTCTATCAGCTTAAACCATTCTTCTCTCACTATATCATATATTATCTTTAAAAATCCCATTCATTCATCAAACAAATGTTTGGGGTCTATTTAACCTCACATTGATGTAACTCACTGTAACCTCTTACGGACAAGCAAAATTAAAATAGAATAATGCATGAAGACTTATCTTGGATTTAGGAGTGGAAGCGCTGCAGAAAAGAAAGACTAAATACACATAGTCCATATCAATGTGCACGTATTGGACCATAAGTCGCAGCTGTGGTCACTCGAACAGAAAAAATGTGCCATTTTCTGTTGCATACTATAGTGACACACTTCAGTAATATATTATCAATGTTATAAAAAAAATAATAATATTATGTATACTTTCTGAGATTAAAAAGGCCTGGCTCTCCATGTCCAGTCTGAGGAATATTTCACATCACTGCCCTGAAAGAAATCTATATATGTGCTGGATTATTTCTAACACTAGGTTCTTCACATGCTCTGCTCCTTCCCCCTGTCACATGTCAACCTATGATTTTAGTCTGTACTCTGGTTGTCTGCAAAACAATGACTTATAACTCATCTGACTTAAAAAAAAAAAAAAAAGAAGTCCTAAACGAATTCATTTTGTTTAAATTTGCATCAGATTCTTTAACATGGGTGTACAATCGCCAAGTTCTGGTTGCAGGCATATGCTGTTTTAATTGTATTGTTCAAGTTTAGTTATTCACAGTGTTACGAAAAGTAGGCTGTGGAAGCGCCACTGGCTGAAAAAGAGCCCATCTAGATCAGCCTGGCAGCTGAACATCAGTCCAACCCGTGACGTGTATCTGCTCCGGTCCAAGGCTCGAGGAGCACACAAACACAGAGACACGCACCTCCCTCTCCGAGCCTCGACCTCCCGCTTCTCCTCCTGGCTTCTCCTGCGGGTAACACGGGTTTTCATGGAAAAACGCTCCTGGCTTCTTTATGGACTTTCACTGCTAGCTTTAACCCTGGGGAGCCAATGTAGAGCAAGCGTGCCGGCCGCGCGCGCGCGCTAGTTTCCATCAGTTGCGCCAATTTCGTAGCGCACAAGTTATCGGCGCTTCATCAGAAGAGAGCAAACTTAAGGTAAATACGGGTGATTAAGTTAAAAAAGAAAACAAGTTTAATTTGGATTTTTTTTGGCACGACTCTAACGTGGAGTATTCGATTTGGATCGAGAGGTTCTGCTTGCTGAGGCGGCTGCGCAAAATGGGTAGAACAACTCCCGTAGGACGCTGTGAAATAAAAGACCACCATGCTGTCTTTGGCAAATGAACATTTTTTTACAGAAAGCAAAAATTTTACCAAAATAGCCCAAGTTGCTGCGTACTTCCCAGCAAAGGACAAAACACTGGAGCATCTGTGTGGAAAAAGTAATAAGGAAAGCTATCAGGTTGGAGTATATTGTCACTTTTCACATTCAAGACACTTCTAGTATTTTTTTTCCTCCTTTTTTAAAGGACAGCCATTAGAAAGAAGCAACTTAGCGCGGGGAAGCAGAAAGGAGATGACTACCAGCACTGCTCTCCTGCTCCTCATTCTCTCTCTCACAAGTGAGTTCTTATGTTTTAAATGTCCCAAACTTCTAAATATGATGAAAGAGATTGTTTTCATTAAAATGTTGTGTGAATCTGGAAGTATCTTCTCTGAGAAGTTAACCAGTTTAGCTGCTAAGAAGACAACAGACGTCCAAGTCTATGTTGTTGATCGATCTCTCTCTCTCTCTCTCTCTTTCACACACACACACACACACACACACACACACACACACACACACACTACCCCCTTAGGTAGTGATTAGGAGCCCATGAAAATCAGCGCAATATTCTTCTAAAGAAGTTGATTTAATTAGGACTCCTTGAACTGCAGAAGAGATAACTGACCTGATTGATGCCTCAGGTGTCCAGCAGCAAACGACAACTCGCATTAATGGTGCCACAAGAGAATCGTATATTAACTTTAAATCAAAGCTCAGGGCTATAGTTCAAATAATTGCACTTCTAAGTGTGAGAAATCTTTAGAAAGACAAATTGAAGGAATTGATGCTTTTATTGACATGAGACATCCCTATCAATAATCATTTAATTAGTACAATACCACAGCTCTACTCACTTATAATAAGTGAGAAACATGTTGGTCCTTGTAAGATCTGTATTTTTTTTTTTTTTAATTCAGAGGGATACACAAAAGAAAATGCTGAAGCTAATCCTAAAGAAATAAACTAATCTAACACTAACCTCATATCTCTGTTTCTCACTTCAGCTTCATTAAATACAATAAACATCTTGTTATTTGACTGTATAGTAGTGTATTCAAAGCTTCAGTGCAGACTTTTACATATTACTAAACAAGCTGAAGCTTCCTCAACCCCAGTAAACAATAAAATGGTATTTTAAAACCATTCTTCACATGGCAGAAAAATAATCCTATTTAATTGTCTTCATTTAATTAAAAATGTCCAAAAAATATTAGAATAAATAACTCATCATTTGTGTAATTCTGTGTATCTTCCCCAAGCTGCTAAAACCCCCCAAACATAAAGAGAGAATATTAATGACTTGACCTTGGTGACTTGAGTAGTATAGCTACAGAAGTGTTGGGTTTTATATTTATATTTTCATTATATTGTGTGTTTAGATCAAGTTTCCTAGAAAGGCACAGTTATATTATCTTACATAATCTGTCTTTTCTGTATTTGCATTCTGTGAAATTGGACTCATATTGTTCACAGGGCCTCTGGGTTTCACAAGAAGAGGGGGATTTGATGTGTGTTTGTGTTTCTGAGTACTGGAATCTAAAACAACCACCACCACACTCTTTGCAAGAACTTCCTCAGAGAGTGTGGGTTGTGTTCATACTCTTAAAATACCCATAAGTAAAAGCAGATGTGCCCTTGAATAATTGAATAAGAGGCCTGTTTTATCTACCACCAAGAAAGCACCATCTCCTGTCTTTTAGGCAAAATGTAGATGTCTCACTGTCCTAAAAGAAGAGCTTCCTTTTACTAACCTGACCTTGATTTCAGCTTTTGTTTTAATAGACTGTTGCATCCTATACCCATGAAACTGTTTTAGCTTGTAGGTTAGGATTTAGCTTTTAAGCTAGACTTAAATTACAGTAGTACTTTTAAAAGAATTAACAAAACCAAAAGCCTGAACCACCAATGTGCATATTTTCTCTATGAAAACAGGGCTCTGACAAAGATCAGCTATGGCAGGCAACATAAGCAAGGATTATTCTGCAGCATCCATCAAGTCAAGGATACCCTGGAATTGAGCTTTAAATGATTTAAAGGCTGTAATACACCTAGAAGTGGCACAGCACTTCCCTGTGTCTTCTGACATGTTGTTGTGAGTGGTTGCATTTCTCTGAAGGCCTGAAGATTTGACTTGGTCTTGTACTATGTAATGATATGTGGCACCAGTCTTCAGTCACAGCATCACTGTTTAATCTTAATGAGTCTAATCACTCCATGTTGTCTGCAAATTACTGAAAGCTAAACTGTACTTGATATAAAAGTTATCGACAAAGGACAACTTTATTTTTCAGTTCACATACCCTCGGCTATGTTGATTGTGCCTTTTTTGCCTTTCCTAACAGTAGTGAATCAAGACTTAAAGGAAAACACCACCAATTTTGAGGAGGAGTAGGCTCCTAAATATGTGGAGAGAGTTGTATCAGTTTTTTTGCCTCAAGAAGGAGCTACATGGAATCTATTCCTTTACTCACGTGGACACAGACAGCTGCATAGTAGTTGGTGAATAGTTGTCCTCATTACACTTTTCCAAGCCTGCGCGGAGTCTGCTTGGATGAAGCATGCATACCTGGTGCCTTTGTAGTGAATGGCACACAAATGTCCACAAGTAGCTTCATATTTACTCTTCGATGATGAAATTAAAGTCACTGGAACCCCCTTGAAGCATTCCCTTGTATACTTGTGAATGTGAAAACTATAACACTAGCATAATCAATTGTCTAAAGTCATGAGTCAGCCGCACTTGTGTGTATTCAAGTTTATTTATATAACACCAAATCACAACAGCAGTTGCCTCAAGGTGGTCTACACTGTAAGGTAAAGACCTTAAAGTATTAGAGAGAAAACGCCAACAATCAAACGATTCCCTGTGAGCAAGCATCAGGCCAGGGTCTGAAGGAAGAATTCCCTTTTAACAGGAAGAAGCCTCCAGCAGAACCAGACTCAGGTATGGGCAGCCATCTGCCACGACTGGTTGGGGGTTGAGAGGAAAGCGAAGAGAATAAGGAGAGCATAGGGAGACAGGACAAAACATATGACCAGATGTTTGAAAAGGAAAAAAAAAAAAAGAAGAAAAAAAATAGGGTCTGGAGTTACAAAAAGGTAAGGTTATTATGATAGGTTTAAGGCTTTAGTCACCTAAGTCTAATAACACACTCTTGACCTTGTGACTGAATCATAGGCAGTCAAACTGCGTTGCGGGTAATTTGGTTGTCATGTTTTGATAAGAAACTAAAGTGCTTTGAATAAAATAGACACAGTATCTCTGGCTCTGCTGCTGACGGATCTTCTTTTTTGTTTTGTTTTTCCAGTGTAAGTAGCATGGTGTTGCACAAGTACAGTTCTGAATTGTTGGAGTATTCTTTTAAATACGACAGCTATTATCTCACTCTTATTACCCCAAGAACTGATCATGCATGTATGCATAAAAAAGCACGTTGCCCACTAAATCTCACCAGAGACTCCAGGAGGTTAATGATCCTGGCCAGAGCCCATCCATGGAGAGCCTTTTGACTTCCTAATTATATCATTATACTGAAATTGGCTGCAATTTGCCTAGAGAGTGCTTGTGAGATGTTCCTCAATTAATTGGATTAAATGAAGCTAAATTATTAAAAATGATTTACACCTGCTTTTAGACAAAAAGCCCAAATTTTAAACCAATTTTGCCCATAAAACACTAGCATTCTGCTAATGTATGCTGAATTGTCATTTAAGAATTTATAAGAAGTCATCCTCTATGACTCCCAAAAATGATAACTACAGCCGATGTTGGGAGCATGGTTAAATCAAAGCAGAAACACTTAAATATAACAAGTTGCATTTTCCGGCTGGTTTTGGTGGTCGACTGTGACTGTTATCAGGCAGCTATTGCAAGAAATTCTGTGCTGCCTGTTAGATGCATGAAATCAAAATGTCAGTGCCATAAAGTGGCTCATGGTGCATGATATCCCGAGTGCTTACAGCGAGGTATTTCATTGCAAACCTGTAAAAAAAAAAAAAAAAAAAAAAAAAAAAAAAAAAAAAAAAAAAAAAAAATAATA
>VUQI01015009.1:14368-29960 GCA_015106735.1 Paratilapia polleni
AAATTGAAAACAGAGCTATATCTCTTGCCAGAAATGCAATGAGTAGGAGTTTTCCTTTTTTGAAATATTTACAAAATAGTCAGGGAATATCTTGTAAAGCAGATTAAGCAAAATAAGCTTCAGGGGTGCTGACACATTTTGCTACCTCTAGATAAAACCAGGATAGTTATTTCCCCTTGTTTCCAGTCTTTATGCTAACCTAAGCTAACTGACCGCTTGCTCAAGCTCGATATTTATTGCTGAGATGAGAATGTGGCAACTCTTGACAGTAAGCTATTAAATAATACCAGAGCAGCATTGCAATATTAACACTTTTACAACTTTTTTCCTGTTAAAATCGTATTAAAATCTCCTGTTAAAATGTAGACCTTGTCGTACCTTTGCTTTATATTTACATATAGTATTTGTTCTCATATAGCTACTTTCATGACACCCTAATTTGCTTGGTGTAATCTAAACATTGCCACACATATTCATACAGTTAACACAGGCTATTGAGCCGTACTGAGGCCACTTCAGAAGAAATACAAATGTGATTAATTGGTTTAGCAAATAGCTTTCCTCTTACATAAAGAGATACTTGAGGTTCTTACTTGATGGCAAACCATTTATCTTCTGAAGTTAAAATAAACTGAGAGCTAAAGATTTTTCATTTAGTTCTAATAGACTCACTTGCCTCTCTTCAACTGAAACCACTGATGTTCACTCTGACATGAAAACTTGAAACAGCAGGGTGCTGCTAAAAAAAAGAACATCCATGCTCATTCAGCCTTCACTGCATGTAATCTTGCAAAAACAGACAACTCATGTGTCACAGAGTGGGAAGCAGTCCACATAACAAATCCTCACTGCGCTGTTGTCAGTTTGTTTGACAATGTGGATATAATGGCAGCTGGAGCATTTTGCTTCTGATTTATTCATACGATTACTTTTATATAACTAATAATTTAGGGCTGAGGAAACATAAAGCTTCAGGGGGTGTCTCACCGGGATGGATGCTTGACTGGAGTCTTGTGTGTTTCTGTCCTCTAAAACCCTGCAGTAAAGCATCAGACTGCAAGATGTACAGCCAAACACACGCTCACACTTAACTGAGAACACGTGATTCCGCCTTCATGCCCTTTGGTAAATTTACTTTGTTAACAGACATCTTTTTCATAAACAGACACTAGCACACACAGGATGCACAGACACACTACACATCCTACCAGTGTTTGTGGATTGCCACAGGACAAACACATGGCATTTATGAATGACATTAATTATTGGCTGATGCCTTTTCAGGCAATGCAGTTACACTGAACTGTGTCTGTACTATTAAGATTTTAAAAAGATTCATTTTAATGTTTAGAGTACTTTTGATGAATCAAATTTCTTTCTGTATTCTGTGTTTTATCTGTAGGCAGCTGGGCAGAGAATGCAGAGGAGCGCCTGGTGAACTACCTGTTAGGTCCAGAGCGCTATAATAAACTGATCAGACCAGCTGTCAATAAGAGCCAACAGGTCACCATCTCCATACAGGTGTCTCTGTCTCAGCTCATCAGCGTGGTGAGTACATACACACAAACTACATGCAGATTATTATGCATCAAAGTCTGCTGGGCTCAAACACTATTACTCAAAACAAATGAAAAACGAGACTTGACCATTTTATTCGATGTAATCAAAACCCATTACAGACAGTTAATATAATATACGCATGTGGTCTAAATCAAGCTTTAATACAGGCCATAATGCAATGTTTACAATGCATGGGATGAATGGTAGCGATGGGAAAGATTCACATATCTATGACTTGAGACAGCAGCAGTATCCATTCAATTTTATCTATCACACTGAACTACACACTTTGCATTTGTCTTCTTTTTCGCAAGTCAGATACTCATAGTTATGATAACTGTGATGTGACATGTATGATAATGCATAAATAAAAAATAGTTGTTTTTTTTCACACTGTATGTAGTCTGATTAGACCTCTTATCAAAGCATTCGTGGATGGGTTTTATAACCCAGGTCAATGAAGCATATTAGTTGAGGTGATGCCTTGCAGACAGTTTAGTGGCTGTAACAGCTTGTGTCTGCACCCATCTGTCACTCAGATAAGCCTAATAATGCTACCTAAATAATCACCTTAATACAAATTTAAACCAGTGAGTTAAAAAAAAAAAAAGTCATCTTCCATACAGATGTCATGAAAAGAGAAATTAGCTGTAAAGATCAAAACCCATTTTTCAGACCGTAAACATGTTATTTGTGCTTTAAAGTTGGGAATTTTAACATAGGAGACTATGGTGATGGACATTTGAACCATTTGAACTGCATATATATATTTCTGCCATGGAGACTGCAGCTTGGTTACCGCACAACAATTTACTGCGTTATCATTTGTATGATTTCATCAGTTTTTGACATCATGTGATCTCACACATTGCTTCAGTAGGCCTTTTTTCACAGCAGACAGTTCACACAGGTGTTGCTAATGACATAAGTAATAAAGCCTCTGTTCTATTTAAATGTCTAAAAACCATTACTGTGAGACCTTGAGTCAGTACACACACAACAACAGGACTCTGAACCTGAAGCAGCTAAGTAGAATTCAGCTATCAGTCATCCTTTTATTTACACCTGTGACATCCTCCATGAAAAAAGGATTATTCTAAAGTGTTTGTGTGTTGAAATCAGCTAGAACACCTGTATGGATGAGCAATCCTCGTCTCTCATTCCCTTCCTCTATCAGGAAAGTTCAGTGTTTTGTTTAAAAAAAGATAAGGTAAGTGCATTACTTAAGTTTTTATAATTATTATGTGGTGATTGTGCAACTATTAAGTAGTGCTTTAATGGTCCATTGGTCTCCTCTAAGAAGGAAAATAGCTGCATAAATATAAAAAAAAATATATTAATTTTACATTATGATGTAATAATAATACTTTTATAATAATTAATGATGCTGTCACAGTTCAGAGGCTTGCAGGCTGTAGAATAAAAGTGGCAACTTTAAATTGCCTCTAGGTGTGAATAAGTCTGAATCAATTTATCTGTCTCTTTGAGTTAGGCCTGTGATAGACAACCAACCCTTCCATCCACCTCCATGCAGAACAATAAATGGGTTGACCACTGTAGTATCACAGTAGTTCTAAGTCCTACCTTTCAGACATTTGTGAAAGTGTTTTGAAAATATAGTATTTTTCCCCTAAAGGCACACGTTGATTTACGGGATTTATGAAAAAAATGCCCCAAGACAAAATAAAATAAACATTGTGGAAATGATTACCATGTTTTAACAGCTGACTTGTGTTTCCTTTCAGAATGAGAGAGAACAGATAATGACAACCAACCTGTGGCTGTTTCAGGTACCTACAATCTTTTCTCTGCTGCCCAGTGCTTATACAGTACCTTGTATTATCAGTATTTTGGTGTTTTGGTAAATTATGGGGTTAATGACACATGCTTCTCCACAGGAGTGGAATGACTACAGGTTGAGATGGGACCCAGATAAATATGAAGGCATCAAGAAACTGCGAATACCATCCAAACTTATTTGGCTTCCTGATATAGTGCTTTACAACAAGTGAGTATGTATATGTTAGCCCAACAAACAGAAGACTTACCAGCTTTTCTAAATTAAATTAATGTGGTCTGGATCAACTCAGGATCTATTCTAAATCAGTTTAAAGCAGGAAAACACTAATTCCTGTGGAGGCCTTATAGCAGTGGATTCAAATTTTTTGTTCTCAATATTATGAGGTTTTCCAAGGTTACCACTCAAGTTTTAAAAATTGCTAAAATGCAAATGTATTATTGATGGGAATTTTGTAATTAACAATTTCCGTATTCTCTTTTTTAAATTTTAATTTCCCCAAAACAGTTTCTGATTTTGATTTTTGTTTTTAGTATTATTATCACGAATAAAAGGGGGATGACGTGTTAAACACATACTTCCAGTGTTGATTGTAACATTACCATCTCCTAATGACCTATACTATACTCAGTCTTTGAATTCTTCTACCACATGTCTGTAGGGGCAGACACATGGTAGAAAAATTCAGTGTCTGAGTATAGGTCATTTCAATAGATATTTTGATGTGCTTTGTTCTATATCTGGATCCTTACTCTCTTCCATCCTTTATCCCCAAACCTGTCATAGTGCTGACGGCGTGTATGAGGTTTCCTTCTATTGCAACGCTGTGGTCTCCAACACAGGGGACATCTTCTGGCTCCCCCCGGCGATTTACAAGTCAGCCTGCGCCATCGAGGTGCAGAATTTCCCCTTCGACCAGCAGAACTGCACTCTCAAGTTCCGCTCCTGGACCTATGACCACACAGAAGTGGACCTCATCCTCACCAGTGATTTTGCCAGCCGTGATGACTTTACCCCAAGCGGAGAGTGGGACATTGTCTCGCTTCCGGCACGCAAAAACGAGGACCCCAACGACATCACCTACCTGGACATCACCTATGATTTTGTCATCAAGAGGAAGCCTCTGTTTTATACCATCAATCTGATCATCCCCTGTGTGCTGATCACATCACTGGCTATCCTGGTGTTCTACCTGCCATCAGACTGTGGGGAGAAGATGACGTTGTGCATCTCAGTGCTGCTGGCGCTCACTGTGTTCCTGCTGCTAATATCAAAGATAGTGCCACCTACCTCTCTAGCAGTGCCACTCATAGGTTAGTCATATTCATCTTTGTCTGTTTGCAACTGTTTGTAGCCTAGGGCAGTGAATAGTTTGGTTTTATTATAATGCAATGCAATTTATTCATTTTTGAGACTAAATTCATACAAACATAAGATTACAAGAACAACAAACCATAACCTTTGACATTTTGTGGGGTAACAAGATTTATATGTGAAGGTTTACTGAGGTGAAAGAAAACAAAATGTCTTATATGAAACAAGATCAATTCTGTACGTTTTCAATTATGAACTGGGGGCATTTATTTAATGACTGAGAGAATTAGACATTATTTGAAATTGGTTTATGTAAATGATGGGCCTTTACCTTTCATTTTTCATTTCTATTTGATTTGTAAATATGTTCTATGATAAGCTAGTCATTTTTCTGCTTGTCCTCCACTTAATTTTATTTGCGCTGCTTACAACCTCAGCACAAAGTGAACACAAGGAAATTAAAAAAGTAGGTTTAAAATATTGTAGCAGCTTGAAGAGGCGGCCGCTCAGATTATGGACAGTTCCACTCTGGCGAGCACAAAGACTCACAGGAATATAAATGTTTAAGTTCAAATCATTAGTTTAGTAGTGTTATATTATTTCACTTATGCTTTGTTTAGACTTTGATCGCTGTGGAAATGTGATGTGGGTTCCAGTGTTTGTGAGGCCAAGAATAGTGTTAAGTTTTAGCTAGCAGTGGACCACAATTACTGAGAATGTAGTGATTATTCACTTGTTTCCTTATTCAACAAAATGTCAAACAGCAGAACTATGACAAAAGCTGATATCTTGTCATGGCTAAAAATAGACAAAAAAACTGAAATAAGGGTGCATGGGAGAGAAAATGCAGACTGAGACTGTGTTCAGTATAATGAATCATGTTTTTACAGATATTCACCTACAACACATTTTACATTACACAACGATATATTGCTTTTAGAGATTACAATAGGAACACTAACAGCCCAGTACTACACTACACTTGATCATCACGGTATAATACAATGTCAGTTAAACTTCAGGAGAATCAGTCTGTCCTTTTAAGAAGCGTAAACCATTCAGAATCCATTTCACCTGCTTTGGTGCAAATGAAAATGACAACTTTCATCACTTACTTTATTTTATTTATTTATTTTTTTATATGCTTTCGTTGATGCCACTTTATCATTTTGGATTTTTACTAAGCATTGCATGATTTTATTTTATTTTTAGTCACCGATTGGAGCTTTTTAATTATAATACATTTTATTGTATTTTATGATGATTTGTGTTTTTATTGTGTTTTATCTAGCCAGATTATTTTTTGTTTTATTTCTATATTTTTAGTTTTTCCTACATTTTATTTGATGTATTCTTATCCTAATCATAGGCCATTTAAAATTTTAATTGATTTCTTTGATGTTTTTGTCTTGTTCATTTCTTTTATAATTGCTTATTTTTGCATTATTATTATTAATTAATGTTTTATTACTTTTTGTTATTATCAGCTTGTCAATCATCCAGGAAGAATAAACTGCACTAACCTGCATCAAAGGTGCTATACAAATAAAGTTTGATTGACTGATTGATGCAACAGGCACACTGGACAACCCCTAAAAAAGGAATGGCTTTGCAGATGGTGGCCTCAGGCCAGTGCTCTGTCCTTATCCATCCTGACTGATTTTTCTCTGCTTTTGCTTTTTGCTAGTGTCCTTGTCACTACTGGTAACATGAGACCTGCAGCCCATTCAGGTTGCACAGGTAGTCCAGCTTCTCCAGCATGGCGCATCTATACGAGCCATAGCAAGACAGCAGACTTTCTTGTGACAGCACGTGAAATGGATTCACAGTGGTTTCTGCTTCCTAACTGGACAGATTGATATCCCTGTAGTTTAACTGAGTTTGTGTGTTTGTGATCAAGTGTTCCCTTATTTAGTTTGAGCAGTGTATTTTCTTTTTACAATAATAAACTGTTGTGGTAGATTACAGTATGTAGGCTACTGCAAAATAACAGTTTAATGCTGATAAATCTAGATTCCAGTCCTCAACGGTGTTGGTATATGACATCTCATCTTTTCTCTGTCCATATCTTATTCTGTTAAAGGTAAATACTTAATGTTCACCATGGTGTTGGTCACATTCTCGATTGTAAGCACCGTCTGTGTCCTCAACGTGCACCACCGCTCACCGTCCACTCACTACATGCCTGACTGGGTCAAACGGCTCTTCTTAGTCCGCCTACCTACCTTCCTCCTCATGAGGCGTCCAGGCTCTTCCAATGTTCGTGATAAACTCCGCCAGAAGTACGTTAACCGGAGTATCGTCTGTAAAAACAACACCCACAGCAGCACAAACAAAAAGCAGTACTCCAACATCAGACTCGGTGGGATCCGAACCGATGCCGACTCTTTTTACGTGAATGAGGATTTGACACACAAGTATTGCTGGACGGCTGGCGACATCCCGGATGGTGGTGGGGGCTTTTCAGACTTCCAGAGGCCTTTGGCCAGTCAGTTAGATGCAGATCTGGAGGAAGCAGTGGATGGAGTGAGATACATAGCTGAACACATGAAAACGGAAGACGATGATGAAGGGGTAAGGAGATAAAATAGAAAAAAAAAAAGATAAGTGATGATGAACCGAAAGAGATAGGATCAAAAAGATGAAAGGGCTAGAAGAGAGATTATTATTATATTATTTGAGAGAAAGAATGAGGGAATAAAAAAACTTCAAAAGCAGATTATGGAGATGGATGATGTCAGACATGCAACAAGGTGGAATGGGAAGATTACCAGGGCAAGTTGAGATATGGGACAAGCCATATCTCAAACTGTTCACTGTTTGCTTTTGTTCTTCTGTCACACAATTCCAATCTGTCAGCTCTCTATTTTACTATGAAAACTTCAGATATCTTCAGAAAACCCTCCACACACTCTCTCAAACATAATAAATATTACAAACATGTTTTGCATCTGTAATTGGTCATGGCAGATATTTCATCAACTACCTTCTTTTCCTCTTGGTATCAACCATCTGCAGCACAGTTAAAAATATACTGTGATATGCCCTGGGTTTCCTAAAAATGTTTTTAGAGACAGCAGCAGTTAATAAAATTCAGCTTCTGATTACCAATGCTCTTTATGAATGGAGTGAAACTTACTGTCTGCTAACCCTTATACTGTTTAGTTGTCATTCCCCTAAATCACTGTAAGGGACAGGAGTTTACAAACACTGAATTGCAAAAAAGGTGGATTTAAAAAGCTCCTTTTCTTTTGACCCAAAGAGATAAAATCCTGAACCCTAACCACAAAGGTCTGAATCTGTTCGTGTGGTTCCAGATCATAGAAGACTGGAAGTACGTAGCGATGGTGATAGACCGTCTGTTCCTGTGTATCTTCATCTTGGTGTGTGTGGTGGGAACTCTGGGACTCTTCATGCAGCCACTGTTCCAGAGATATAACACACCCACTGCTGATGACACAGAGTGAGTCACACGCACTGTGAAATACACATTAACATACACAGCAACACATGTTTTAGCCTGGCAAGGACTGTCATTTAAAAGTCTAAAAATAAAAGAAACACACTGATTTCTTTACACATCAGAAATGTGATTGTCTTTAAAAACAGCAGTTTTTATTGGTAGTGTGCCATAAATTTCTCTATTCCGTTCTGTTGTCTTCGAGGTCTTAGACTTTGCAGGTAATGATCTTTGTTTCACAGGGGTTGGTAGTGAGGAAGTGTGTTTCATTTATAATGGTTTCAAATTTTTACAAAGTCTACATTTGCTTGGGAAAAAAAAGTGATTTCCACTTCTGCTTAACATTTCTACTGTGCCATATGCAAAAGGCTGTAGTGTTTAGACAATAACAGATCACAGCTCTGGTGTTGCTATTTGTCTTTATTTCAAATGCTGCCAAGATAAATAAACAACATTCATGCACCAGGTGATTTTGGCAGGATTCAGTGTGTCTTTATTTATATTTGTTGTACTTACCATGTTTTTCTTCCCGTAGGTATGGAGATTTCTAGGATTTCAGTGACAGCAACTTTGAAAAGCTATACAATGTCTGGCTGTGGCCATTTGTTGAATCTGACATATGGACACATGACAGCGCTGGACTTTAAATGAAGACAGAATCAAAGCAGATGCTTAATGTATAGCTAGGGTTTGTCTCCTCCTTCATCAAAGAAACTCCACCCTAATCAAAGCCACGATGTCTCTTGACATTCCTTTTACCACTCAAAACTTGAGCAGCTTCTATCAAGACGATTAAGACAGTGCCTGTGCACAGTTGTTACAGAAAATTGTACAATGTAAAACACAAAACTGGTAAGAAATACTGATTATTTGCAGTCCTTGTTTCATTTTGGACTGACTGCACTGCTGGTGGAAGTGTCAGAGGTTTTAACTGTTTGTGCAATGGAGGGTGAGTACTTCCTTCTGTGTTCCAGCTCCAGTGAGGCCTGCTCTCTTCTCCAGCATTGTTGATATGAAAATTATATGAACATTTACAATAGTGGTACAAAGGTGGACCACAATATCTTCTTTCTGTACACGAAGCTTTATTATAACAAGAGCAGGATTTTGTTCTATCCACTTTTTGTCTTTGTGAAAATATTAATGCACCATTTCTCTTTCTGTCTGTTTCTTGTTCTGCTTCAGAGCTTTGTGCTTCATTTCCACCATCCACCTCCCAAGTAGTGTTGTAACTCTAATGCATTGTCTTATTTTGAAAAATGTGTGTTCTGCTCTTGGTTTCTCTCACTGTGTTTTTTTACTCACGTGCTTGGGTATTCTCTCCTCGTCTGTTGGTTTTTTATTCCACGTACAATCACAAGGCCTGACAGAAGAAAAGGAATAGTTTGGGAAAACCTGAAAATGAAAAATGACGAAAGGACATAAATATTGATAGAAGTCTTTCATGCACCAGGACATTTCAAATAGATATGACAGACTGATTCAATGCAGTACACATACACACATTTTGTTGTATATGAAAAGAGAAGATGAATTCTAGCTTTGTGTATTCCTCCCTGGCCAACAGCTTATTTCCAGCCCTCACTTTTACAACTGCCTTAAATTATTGTTGGATATCAGAAGGTTAAAAAGCTGCAGCCACACCGTGTTACATGTTAATGATCTGACACTGACTCTATTCTAATACAATATGTTGAATAAAAAGCTGTGAACTTCCTCAGTTATTTGTTAGAAAGTTTCTTCTTGGATAGGTTCTTCTAGTAGCAGACATTTTGAAATGTGATGGTAGGAAAACTACAGCACTTGAACAGAACAGAACCTTTAATAATGCTAGCACCTTTGATTTCCCGTTTATAACAAGTCAAAATGCTCACATTGGCTGCAAATACAGGAACCTTAGCTTTCAATCTTGCTTATTTTGGCTTATTTTGTTTATGATTTGTAAGTCACTTTTCACTCACACTTGATTGCAGTTCAGCTCCCACATGCGACCAATGATATTTACACTTCCTTTCAGATTACTTTTCCGCTCACACTTCATTGGCTATTTACTATAACTTGGTTAAATTTATTCAAGAAAACTTCATGGTTAGGTTTGGGTACCAGTGCTTCTTGTTTCAGGTTGGAAAATGCAAATTTTTTGGGTTAAAATACAAACATTTCCGCTTTTTTCAAAGCTCTGTTTTTTTTGACTGCCTCAGTGCTTCCTCTCAAAGCACCTTAAAAAACATACGTGGTGCTGCCATTTACTTCCAAATGAAATACATTTGTTTGAAATGGTGCTGTCGGTAAGGGAAAAAAAGGACGACTGGCATCCATGGATTTTTGTCACTTTGACATTAGACAACCTTTCCACCTGAGCCCTGACAACTCAAACAAGTTTGATTATAAAGCACCCAAGTAAGAAAACTTTTGTTGCTTTCAAGTGGAGACACTATGTCTGACCTTAACCCTTTTGACCCTGGAGGCCCCTATATCTGGAACAGACTATATGTTTTTAACAGGCAAGCTTTTTCGTTTTGTTTTTTGTTTTTAATTTGCTGAAGTGGACATTCATTGAAAAAAAACACCCAATAGTACCACTGCAGTGATTTAAATGGACATAGCATTGGGCTTCATCATTTGCACCATTGTTTAATGACTTTGCTTTCTAATTTACTTTTTAATTGGGCAAAACTAAAACAGGAGTTCTTTGAATTTCATTCTTGCCTTGTGATTGTGGCAGGGAATGAGCTGGAAATTAAAAAAAAAAAAAAGAAATGGGCACAGGCTTATGGGATTAAGCCACCGGTGTATAGTATGGTGTCAGAAATGGCATCAGAACTTAAAGTAAAACCACGCGGACTTCACGCTGTGATTGACCACCTGTGGGAATTTTGAGCTGCATTTGAACTTCTCTCTCAACTGTTTATGTGGCCTTTCATGTTGACAGCAGAGTGCAACAATATAAAAACCCTTCCAGAAGAAACTATCTGTGTCTTTTCACCCCTACTTACAGACTGGCCTATCAAATCAGGTATAAACACCTTCTTTACCTTCCGAATTGGTTGGGCAACAAATTGCACAAACTCGTCATTTTCTAGTACAACCTCACCAGCAGTTTAGATAATTTGTGCACACCATCAAAGGCCCTCATGCCTACCAGTCTTTGCAAACATTACACATTTATACAAACAATATTTACACTCACACACGTTCATCTGTTCTTGCAGGTAAAGTGATAATACAACCAGAAGCTGTGAAAATATCTCCAAACATCATTTTACATTGAGTCTTTCATGACTTTCATATCATATGCGAGGCTTTACTTTACAGAATGGGACTCAGCTGTCTGTCCAGACTTACTCTGAGCTGAAAACTGACAGCAGGAGTTCTGCACTTGAGGGTAAATGTAATAGAACCGCTCTCAAAGTAAGAGAGTGGAGGCAAAAAAAGAGTGTTTTATTGCTTTTGTGGATGGGATACCTGACACTCTGAAGCGGAGCCCTGACAGTGTAGCATAAAAGCAGGTGTTCAGTACTCAAAAAGGGGCAGACAAGGTTGACAGAAAGTGTTCCAAGTATTTTTATACTTTTCAAAAGTTGGTACAGTGACCCTAATGTGTCATTTGTGATGTTTTTTTTTTTTTTACTGGATGAACTTTTCCCAAACTTGTTTTCTTCATGTTCTGATCAAACAGCACCAGAGGACAGCACTCTAATGTGTGTGTGAGCTGCTCTCTGTGAGAAATGCATATTCAAACCAGTTTTCTCTTTAAGACTTGATTATTTCTAATCTGTATTACTGGTGAGATAAAGTGAACCACTGTCACATTTTTTTTTTTTTGTGGCACACATACAAACACAACCACACTCGCATGCACTTGAGTTAAAACCCTTTTTAAACCTTAGCTCTCACCAGTGGATGCAGCTCAAGTGGAAAAAGATTGAATCCACATGCAGGGTCACATCCTGTTAATGGACATTCTGGTTGTTGTACATCAGTGTGTACCTCATTCCTCAGTCTGACAAAAGAGAAAATCTGCTTTGCTAATGCACTAATGTGCTTTTGAGGGTGTGTGTGTGTGTGTTTGTGAGAGCATATGCCCAAATGTTTGAACTCCATCTGGCAACAAAAAGGTAATATCAGGTGACAATAGCACCACCATCTAACAATCAGCAGCCTCTGAAGACAGTGCACACAGTTACTTTTAGTGTACTACTGCATGAATGAACACACACACACACACACACACACACAATAGACTACGATAAGATTTAACTCGCCCAAATTCTTTATCTCAGCAAAAGTGAAGCACTGATTCCTGAAGTCAGCACATCAGCAAGAATACTACGAGACTCTGCTGTGGTGGACAGTTATTGACAAAACACATATTTACTGTGCCCCTCTGGTTTGTGTGTTTGTGCGCGCGCCTTTGTGTGTTTAAGCAATACCTATATAAGGTTGACTGGAGCATGAAGGTGACAGATGTGTGTTGGTGTGTCTGGGGATAAACAAACGAGGACAGAGCAGCCCAGCTGTCATTCTATAGAATTAGATTGTGTAATGTTGTTGTATGCAAGTTAAAAAAATGTGCTGTAAATACAAATGTGCTGTGCCCCTAACTTTGCATATATTGTAGAATTTTATCAGTGAATACACCAATTTTTTAAGTTTATGTAAGTAGGTATTGCCCAGTGAGGAACTCAGTAATTTGGGAAGGGCTCAGAATAGACCTGCTACACCTCCACATCGAAAGAATCCAGCGGAGGTGGCTTTGGCATCTAACTAGGATGCTTCCTAGGTGAGGTGTTTTAAGCACGTCTAACTCTGGGGCAGACCCAGGGCACACTTGAGAGATTATGTCTCTTTGTTGGCTTGGGGATGCCTTATTGTCCCCCCAGAAGAGCTGGAGGTGGTGACTGGGGAGAGGGAGGTCTGGGTATTTCTGCATAGACTACTGCCCCCGCAACCCTGACCTGGATAAGTGGAAGAAAATGGATGGATGGATGGATGGATGGATGGATGGATGGATGGATGAGGGAGGGAGGGTATTGTATTGCAGTTAAATTATTTTTTGGTAACCCTTTAGTATAATGAACTGAAAAAAACTTGTAAGAATAAAAAATGAACGTAAGTGTCTGGTCCCACTGTTTTGTGGCGTTTTTTGTGTTTTGTATTCTTAGTTAATATTTGTGTTTGGGTTTCTGTTTTACTGTTGTTCTACAGTTTAGATGTTTCTGTTTGTGGAGCCTTTGGATCCCTGTTTTGACTCTTTTATGATTCTGGTACTGTGGTTTTGATTCAGATTCCTGATGTTACCTTATGGTTAGTCTAGTAAGGATTTTCAGTTTTGTAATCCAGTGTTTTGATTGGTTTATGGTTTGGTTTTGGTTTATGTTTCAGTTTTCCTTAGCAGTATTTTTAGGTTCCTCTGTGTTTTCCCTGTCTGTTCCTCCCTCTGTCTCTGCCATGTCTATTGTGATTCTTCTTGATTGTGAGTTTAGTATTTGTCTTTTATTTCCTGTTTTAATTTAAACGTTATATTACTTCTGTATTTACTTCCTGCCTTTTCCCTCCTTTGTGATTGCCTGCTCCTCTCTGATTGTTTTCACCTGCCTTAATTGTTTCTGCCCACGTTCTGCCCTCACCTATGTCCTGTTAATGTCTTTATTATTTGTCCTTATTAGTGCTTTGTGTATCAACAGTCCTGTCTTCACCTTCGTCTTTGTCGCAGCATCTGCTACCCTCCCTGGTATGGCTTCCTTTTGTGTACTCCTGTGTAGTTTGTGCTTGTATTTTGTGTTTTTGATCCTTCATTAGCCTAAATAAAATGGCTTGCCTTTTGTTCACTCAGCCTGTGACCTGCATTTTGGGTCCTTTAAAAAGATTTTATGGTTCACACAGTTTGAAGAACTGTGACGGTAAGAGTAAAAAGCATGTTAGACTACATATTTCATAAGAAAACACACAGCACTTGCTTAGTCCAAATCTGAGGGCTGTAAGTGCTATTTAAAAGTTCACTGTGGATTTTGAGGTTGAAGCCAGCCTCTTTTTAGTTTCACATTCTTGACTGACTGCATGACATTTGAATCCGTTCTTCCCTCTGTCCCTGCAGTGGTTCCTGTGACACAGACAACAACACAATACCCCACGCAAAAGTCTTTTCAACCTCCTTCTTTTTATTAATTGCCACTTTTCCCCTAAAGATACCTTTCGTGAGTTTGCCCAAAGAGCCTTAATTTTTGAATAAATTTGTCCTCAGACAATTTTTCAGAACAGCTGTGGCTTATCCAGGTGCTTGGCATGAAATGTGGTAACTGTGTGCAAGTGTACCTGGGAGACCAGTGCTGTTTTTACAGCAGCGTCACATCGAACATTTGTTTTATTTTTTATTTATTTTCAATTAAGTTAATCAACAAACAGAAGTTATTCATTACTAAACTGTTTGTATTAATTATTGTAAAAGCATCCTTACTTTACTTTTAGTTCTCAAAACTCTTATGTAGGAAATTTAAGAAGTGGAAACAGGGCCTACTTGGGAAACTAAATGCAGTAAATACATGACATAGTCTGTTAAAAGTAAAGCAAAGCAAAAAGCTTCTTAATAGTAAGGAGTAATACAATGGTTGTGGTCTAATGGTTTAGGTGTAGTCTTGGATCTTTTTATTTTTGTAGTTTTTCTCCCTCAACTTTTTTAGTCTTTAGCCTTTCCCGATGTCTCCGTTTTTGCTTATTTTTCATGACTCAATTTTTTCCCCCCGTTTTACTTTGTTACTTGCCTTGTGTGTTTTGTTTGTGATTGTCTACCCCATTCTCATTGGTTTCGCCTGTCTTGTTAGCTTTTTACATATTTATATTTCCTGTTTCCTTTGTCATTGTTGCCCTTGCTAGTTGCCAGTCTGTCTGTCATACTCATCTTTGTATTTAACCATAGTTTTTTTCCCCAGCATATCTCGTAGTATCTCTGTGTTTCTGTCTAATGCTGCCTTTGTTTTTGTTTTCAACATTTGCCTTGTCACTCTTGAGTCATCATTTGTTGGGACTCTTGTTGGACATTCTGTAGCTTGGTTTCTAATCTGATTTTGGTGTAGGAATGCACAGGGGACACGTCCCCAGTGTTTAAAAATGTTTAATCATTAGTTATTATTAACTCTCTCTCTCTCCCATAGGTGTGCCTTTTTTGTCCTGTCTCCCTCTGCTCTCTTCTGTTTCCCCTCATCCCCAACCGGTCGCGGCAGATGGCTGCTCCTCCCTGAGCCTGGTTCTGCCGGAGGTTTCTTCCTGTTAAAAGGGAGTTTTTCCTTCCCACTGTTGCCAAGTGCTTGCTCATAGGGGGTCGTCTGTTTCCTGTCTTTTCTGTCTAATATTGTAGGGTCTTTACCCTAAAATATAAAGCGCCTTGAGGCGACTGTTGTTGTGATTTGGCGCTGTACAAATAAAATTGAATTGAATTGAATTGAATTAAAACAAATGCATTT